>RHGH01000026.1:0-249580 GCA_005281585.1 Taphrina pruni | reverse complement strand
TCTTTTACATTTTCACAACAAGGACACCGTCACTGACATATGACTACAACACTAGCTAACGCTTTGCTTGCGGCTCGCCACAGAGCTTTTAACAACCTTGCTCAGCGACAGTCAAGGTTCATCAGGGCGCATAGAGGCGAGGACGACAGGATCGCCGACTTCAAGGCCCGCGTCGCCATTGAGAAGAGGCGCATTCTACTCGAGCAAGAGATTTGGCTGGCACATGGCCTCACGCTTGCAACATGGGAGGACCCACAGGCCCTGAGCATGTTCCGCAACGCCGTGCGCATGCAGCATACAAACCAAGAGCTTGAACAGCTTGCTGAGGTCAGGGTCGGTCTTGGCCTGGAACACGTTGATCTCGATGAATCAGACCAAGAGTTCAAGGTGAGTGATGCTTCAGGGTCAGAGCCTGAGGAGGCGGATGTAGTGCTAGCTGCACGTATTCAGTCATCCATGGCACACATCACCGCCGCGTTCGATGATTTCATTCAAAGAGGCTAGCAAGATCCGCAGCTAGTTGCAGAAGCTCGGCGATGGCTTTTGGACCAGGGCACAGCCCTCAGAGAAGACTCTGAAGATGATGATGGAGACTCGGTAGCAAGTGACGAGGACAACGACGATGAGGAAGAGGAAGAGGAAGAGGGAGAGGGAGAGGAAGAGGAGGACGAGGAGTAAAAGTGGGCAAGCTATGACATTCGCGCTTCTTCATAGCATTTTAAACATGCAATGTCATACAATAGCCAATGCCGTATAAACACCGTATTTTTTCACGGAGCGGAGACATACGGTCAAAATACGGAGCGGAGTTTGTACAGTACGGTGGAGCACGTGCGGCCGTATGTACGGACCGGACACGGACACGGACCGGAGACCCGGACCGTATATACGGACCGGAGTGCCATGTCTATGGATCGCATCTCTTTGTTTCTTCGTTGCGCTGCCAGCTGATCCTGGCGAGCTTTTTCCGCCCTTTCTTCCTCTCTCTTGGCCTACCGTTCGATCCGAGCTCGCTCAACGGCGGGCAACACACTCCTCTTGCGGTCGTCAAGTTCCCCGAGTTTCTTAAGCTGCTGTCGGAAAGCAGATCCTTCTTCACCATGTGAGCATTTTGTCTGACGGCGGTGGCATTCCGAGCACCTGAAATGTTCCTGTCGTTTCTTCATGGTATTATCCCTGTCTTTTAAGTAGGCAACCGAGGACTTGCTTGCCGTGCCTGCTTGTACCATGAGCCGTGCGCTGCACATAGTAAGTGACAACACGCACAGATAGACTACTGTTTTTTGAGAGTAGTGGTCGTTTACTTTGCACGACTCTCTGAGGATTGCCGCCCTGAAAGCACGTCAAAATGTCTCTTCGAGCTTGTCCAGCTTAACTGCGAAAATCGTGTAGTTGACCACTGTGAGAACAAAGATTACTGAGGATGTTCTAAGGGCCGTAAAGGTAGCACATCGATGGCAGAGTGCTTATCGTCTTCAGTGTCTATCTATTACAGTGTGTGCCAGTAGTAGTAATGGTTGGGTATACTTCACGGATCGCCGTTGAATCCAGCTGCCTGTGTGTGTGGCAGTAGAACGGCTTGTAAAAAGGTACAATTCTCGGTATAACTCAGTCGAGTCGGAGCTAATTGAACGGCATACGATGTCTTAGTCTCAATGCGACACATATGTTGGTGTAACGTACACAGAAAACAAGCTGGAAGTACAGCAGTGTAGCTTCGTGCCAAAGTCGTCGTGCGTCGTCGATACGCAGAGATTGGTGAAGCTGGAAAGATTTGCGCAACGCCTTCAATTTGTAGATTCGTGAAGATTTGTGCAGAGCCATACGGAATTGTGCCAGATTTGTGTAGAGCCGTGCGGTCTCTATAATGTCATGGATCATAGGTATCATCGTTGATCTGGGTGTAGCTTGAGCAACTCCAGCGTTGGTCTCTGTTGATCACGGTTGTGATGTCGTCCTGGAGGTTGTAAGCCTTTTTCCTTTGCCTGTACAGCTGTGTGAGGACTGCGGAGTATTTAAAAGGGCTAACGACTGAGACTGAGATTGATTCGAGTGATTCAATGCCCGAACCGTCAGTGCCTATTGTGAGAGTCTGACCTGTGGTCTGAGGCTTGAGCAGCTAAGACATGATCTCTGATTCACATGTCGAAAGACCTCTTCCTCTTGGTTTGGCTCGAATATTTGTGCAATCTCTTCAGTCAGGTCTGCTTCCGCTTCCTCTGAAATGCCCCATTGTGCTCGGTCGATTACTGTGGCTCCTCGACCGTTGCCTCCTGACGGTGCGATCGAGCTCGCTTTGATGCTCTGCCTTGTCGGTCTTGTCGTGCTTGCCGTCTCATTTGGCTGCCAGTCCTCACGAGCCGTGTCTACGACCACTGTTTCCAGCCTTCGTTCCTCGCATTTGATCGCATGTTCTTCGCAGAGTGTGTCTTTTGCGTTTCTTCTGCTTTCCTGGCTGCCATTGATCCTTTCTTTACTCTTGTTTTGAAATGCTGTCTAGCTAGGGGTTACCTGAAAGTATCAATTGAGAATACATAACGGACAATTGAAGTGGACATAGCTCATTCGGGACATAGTGCAGGCTGGACACACAAGCAGGTCGATATAGCCAAGGAGAGGGGAACTTGGTGCAGACTGAGCACTCACTCGTGGAGAGAAAGACCGCAGAAGAGAGATTTTGCGCTTCAGGTGTCAATATCACTGTATTGTACTGTGCCCGCAACAATATAGCACAATACCAGACCAAGTACGAACGGCCAGATCCGATCTCTCGGAAGACGACCATTACTTTTGTCTAAAGCAATCGTTTGTCAACTCGATAACTTGTGCTTCCATTGTTAAATGTCTGAATCGGTCTGTGCTTGATCTTCTGCGTTGGCATCGCTCCAGAGCTGCGATGATTGCACAGTAGTATAAAACTCTCTATATATGTGATGTTAATTTATCTTCAAAAGTAGCAACCAGTCAATGAGTCGCGATATTTTCCCAATCTAATCATTTTCATCATGTCAATTTCCTTTGGTTTCTTTGCTCGATACGTCGTGCACCACTATAGCTGGTCTTCTCGTGTGCATATTACTATGCATCGCTCGCTACCACTTTACACATTATCACTGTACAAGATAGCCATAAGCCATTGAAGATGAATCGCGAGATTCAACACAACCTTGCATAATTCAGATCTTTTGTGCCGATCCTGCCACGGTAGGGATATTCGAACGTGGAACCACTGGCATGAAGAAGTAAGGAATCAATTGTGCTCGAGCTCAAGCGCCAAGGCAAGGAAATGTAAGGACTTGCAAAATGCAACCGATCTACGCACATGGGGATCGAGGCTGACACGCTGGCATTAGCCGTATGTGTCCCCAGCGCCAACAATCTTGCACGAATAAACGTCTTTGTCAAGTTTGATGATCAAGTTATAGAATGCAATTCTTGCTAGACACAAGAGACGCGCAGCTCTTTTGCAAGATGTGCCATGTGAAGTCGTCAAAACAGCAAACGTGGCGATGGTCCTCAACCTGAGCGTTCAAATTCCACTTTTCAGAAACAAAAGTGATTCGAACATGATCTATGATTTGGACAGTTTGAGTCATGGTTGCACTCGCCAGACTTACATTTACCGCCAGAACAATACTGCAATCCGAGATACGCCTCTGGACAATCTAAGTTGTATATACACGCTGCGGCACCTACAGCACCTGATGTGCCTGCGCCCCCCGCAATCGAGGTGGTGGGCGAGGGGCTCGGGGTCTTTGTACCGGCCACGCCAGCTTGCGATGTGGTATATGTACTCGTTGTCGCTGTTGAGGGGTGAGAAGTGGCGGTTTGTATTGTCGTGATAGGCGCTATTGCATTGACGCATGTATAGACACTATTGGAAACTGTGGTCAGATATGCTTTGACAGGACCTGTGATGAATGCGATCCAGTGAAACAGAAACATTGGGCTAATTCGCTCTGCTCGCGAAGTGGCGCTCTGTGCCGGTAGAGCGCTAGCAATAGTGACTATAGCTACACTCGGGCCTGGGGATACTGACGCCGGTTTTGATGAGGTTAGCGCTACTGACGCCGGTTTTGATGAGGTTGGCGCTTGTGTTGACACGGTTGTGATCTGCCCTGGAACTGCTGACGACACAGGTATCAAAATTGAGTAGGAGGTTATGACAGTGGTCGAAGCAGATCCGAGCTGGTTTGTCTTTGTTGTCGCAGGTGTGGATAAAACTGGTATCGTGGAGACCAGGTAACAATACTGTCCAGCTGGTGGAACAAAGCTATAGTCCTGACAAACGACTCCAGCAATGGTGGCAAGTGCGAAGAAGACTATTGACTTAACGGTATGCATCCCACTTTCTAGTACTTTGACTCAAGACGCCTAGAGCACGATTATCTCTGATCGTGGGACACAGATCTATTTAAGTCAAATCTTTGCAAGAAGCTGTAACACAAAGTTTCCTTGCCTCGTAGAACTAATGTTCTCAAGCTTCTAAGCGACTCGCTAAAAGTCACGGAAGTCGTACCACATGGCTGACATGTACATGTACAACGTCCACAATCGGGTGTCACAATTTATCGGGATGGTAGAGCTCGAGGCTGTCATGTATATGAGCGCCATGGCCATCTCGACACTGACAGTACACCAGCACAATGATATGTCTACATCCTTGATTCTGGTGAGTGGCAGTATTCCGACAAGAAGTGCCGCTTCGTGGCTCCTGACAATTCTCCAAACTATAATCGCATTACCGAAGCGAATCGGTCATTCGGAGGATCACTTTCGGCCATATTCTTGCTGCACAGTATCTCGCAGTAGAAGCCTAGGTACAATATCATGCTCATATACATTGGACGGCCGTCCTACAAGCAGTTTCGTCTGTGATGGTATACAGGACGTGGTTAAAATTCATCCATATGGATATCAAGCTCAAAACGTGTCACGTGAGCCCGCAAACCCTGTCAAATCGTGGCGGTCAAGCCCTGAATTGGACTAACACAGTAGGGTGGGTTTGGGACTATCTGATACAGTCCAAGTTGATATGACAGCCTGAGGAACTAGCGAGATGGCTTTCCCACTTGCCGCAACAAGTGGCTCTTCCACTTGCCGCAGCGGATAGCGTCTTTGTCGAGGCGATTGGCTTGTCGTCAAGCTTGTAGTGATGTCCTTAAAACTGCCAGGACTCAGGGGACAGCATGCATACAGGGTAAAAGTGTCACGATTTCCCTGCGCCATCGCACCTTGTGATCAAGTAGACATCACATGAGATCAATCCGCAGCACTCGGCTCAGCTGAGGTTTGTGTTTGTCTAGCACGACATCCCTTGATGGGAAGTTGGTCACAGTCACCAGAGTGCTCTTTCATGCACGATTCTTGAGAGTCTCTACACCGAGGCCAAGGCATTTCCATCTCTCTGCTTGGAACACAGTCAGCTCACAGTGTCACATTTGCTGAGAATGGACCGGATTCAAAGCCCATCTCTGGCAGTGCCGAGGTCTGAGCGCGATTTAACCAAATCGCATGAAGGACCATCATACAATCAGGATCCACAACATGATGCGTTATGTGTGGCGGTCTGACTCTGAAGCACTCTTGTCAATACACTTGACGCGATGAGCTGAACTTTCTAAACCGATGCAAATCATACTATGACTCCACAGCACGCCTGTTGATACACTTGACGCGCTGAGCTGGATTTTGGAATTCGTTGCAATCTATACTATGTTCACCTTGTGGTCCAATCTTCGTCTTGGAAAC
Organism: Taphrina pruni; assembly: GCA_005281585.1. Taxonomy (NCBI): domain Eukaryota; kingdom Fungi; phylum Ascomycota; class Taphrinomycetes; order Taphrinales; family Taphrinaceae; genus Taphrina; species Taphrina pruni. Next base: position 243,829 of record RHGH01000026.1, on the reverse strand, counting down.
TAAAGTCACACCGCGATATGGCTCGCCCTTATAGAAGACCGTGTCCGCACAGCATGGGAGAAAGCTCGGCATTCTTCACTACAGTCTAGAGTTCGAGGGTGTCGTCGACGTCGACGTCACATACCATATTGTCAAGCACGTGTGCTTCACAAGCCAGTCACCGCGCGCGCTAGTGTTCTCAATACCTGCCCACTAGGGCCATAACCAAAAAAAGACTTGGCTGATCAAAGCTTCCTCAGGACTTCTGCAGCAAGCCTGTGCCTGTAGCTCGAATTTTCCAGCAAATGCAAAGACTTTCGATTGTTGCATCGCTTGTCAGATATTGTACGAGAAATGCCTCGACAAGCGACCCGGCCAGCGCCATTTATTCGAGTGTTTTGAAATGTCCGGCGAAGAACGGTATCCACGAGTCCGATTGCTGTAAGAGCAGCACTCCGGCCTCGTGCGCGGCGAGCAGAACCATGAGCAAGATGTTGACCCACGGTCGAGACTCGCTAATTTTGATAAGGACCTTCAGTGCTGAGCCCACAGCGTCAATAAGGCCCACCAAGTGGACCGGGACAGATCTACTTGCCGTGCCTACCTGCGATATAAGCCATGCACTAAGCATGGCAATCACTAACCCGAGCAAGTACATGCCGGTTGCCTGGGAGTGCCACTGAAATTTTCTCCACTCATGTCGAAGTCGTGCCACTTCTTTCTCGGAATTCAGCAGCCGAATTACTCCATCATATCTGTATGCTGCACGCAGGTTTTCGACAATGGCCACTTTGGCGGCACTTCGGAAGGCTATCTCAAGCCTATTCAGATTATCTGCGAATATCGTATAGCTGACCACCGTCGGAACAACGTTTGTCAGACACAACGAAGAATGTTATTGACCCGGGTTAGTGAGGAACATTGAAATACGAAGATCCAGTATAGGCTGGGACGTCATTGAAGACCTCCAAGAATACCGCAGACGACCAACTTGCGGCGCTTGCCTGCATCATAAGCATGCACCGAGCATGGCGATTACCGATACCACGAAGTAACCACCGGTCCAACCACTGAATCTGGGTCTTCGTGAAAGCTGCTTGAGGCGCTCGACCTCCGGCCCGACACTGAGGAGTTGGATGATTCCATGTGCCTTATTGGTTTCGCACAGACGTTGAATCAACACGTCTCGTGAGGCGGTCTCAAAGGCTCGACCGAGCTCGTGGAGCTTTCCAGCCGCAACTATATGCTTCAGGGTTGACGGCAGGTAGTTGATCGATGTCATAGTGATAGTGATGTGTTATATCACAAGACTTGTGATGAGCCAATAAACGTAAAAAGGTCTAATCCTAGCGAATATCGTATAGTTGATTACCGTGGGAACAAAGATTGTTGCGGACACAACGAAGAATGTAGCAGCGGGATGAGAAACATCGAACTACTAAGGCCCGGTATAGGCTGTGATGTCAGTAAAGACCACCAAGTAGGCCGCAGACGTCCAACTTGCTGTGCCTGCCTGCACCATGAGCCATGCAGTCAGCATGGCGACCACCAAGAGTGCCATGTGCCATATTGACTTCGCACAGACGTGCGATCAGCACGTCCCTGGAAGCGGTCTCGAAGGCTCGACCGAACCCGTGTAGCTTCTCAGCCAAGACTACGTGTTACAGTGTCGTTGGAATGAAAATTCATCGACTAGGCTTTTTTTTGGCTCTTCGGAAACATCGTCTTGCATCAGTGGGAAGAGCTTTTCTCATATTTGCTGTCGTCCTGTATATCAATTGCAGTTGCAACTAGCAGGATATTTTCTCGTTCTTTCGTCCAGTTGTACCGAGCATTGGTAGAGTGAACAAGTATCAACTGTGTAAAAGTATCGACAATATTGTGCTGAGGTTAAATACACTGGTGAGTGATCTCCAGGACAAGTTGCGTTTCGACCTTTGAAGGTAGGGTCTCCTACAGCTTTTCTTTTGCGAGGAATAGAGTTACAGATCTGAACATGTAGCTTCTGAGAAGCCGAGTCACTGTCTAGCGATCTGATCTGCTGCCGTTCGATTGTCAATGTTTCCTCATACTGTAGGTTGATGCTGAAGGAAAATATTGTAGAGTCAATTTTCTCCTGAACAAAGTCGTGACATTGATATTGACCTTTATAGACTGTTTACTTCTTTAGCGCCACAATCCAATCTGAAATTCAACCTGCAACAACATCTCATATCTGCTCTGCCAGCATACTCAGAGACGAAATTTGTGTGGTCAGCAGCACATTGCTTGCGAAACAGTCTTTGGCGTCTTCTGATCACCCACAAACATCCTCGCAACAATTAGACATGGGAGTGGATCATCACCAGCGACAGCCTGAGGTAGATTGTCTTTGTGTATGTCCTGCACACAACAAGAACAAGCAAATGCTCGTTCAGCAGTCATTTCTCTCAGACACTTCAAAGCCATAAACAATTATTATGCTGTCAGCGGCCTTGTACGTGCAAAGATGCACTGTACAGAAGCTACTGCCGAGTGAGACGCCAACTCCAGTACAGTCTATCAATCTTTCAGTATACGTACTAGCTAGTACTAGCTGTGATATATATGTGTGTGTGTGTGTGTGTGTGTGTGTGTGCAGTGCTAATATATACGAGTCCGTCGATCGAGTGAGTGCAATTAATAGAAAGAAATGATCAACTGCCGCTCGTTGCTGATCAATTTGTGGCTGAAGCGCCTCTTTCCACTAGATCTGCAGTCAGTTTAGCCGCAGATTCTCCGAGATTCGGCTCCACAGCTGATTTCGCATCATTTCTGATTTGAAATCCGTCAGTCGCAGCAAGTGAATATGAGATGCGCTGTTACTCTTCTTGCTTTCATGATGATTGCAGGCATATTACACGACATTTGAACGGCACGACTACAACATGAGTAATCAGGCATTGATTTTGAGCAAAGCGGGCGCGAAGCAGGTGGTGCAGAATCGAGACAAGCCGAGTCCTGCGTCGAATGAGATTCTCGTGCGTACCCGGGCAGTGGCCACGAATCCGGCGGACAACATCATGAGCGAGTCAGGGTTCAATGTTAAAGCCTTTCCCGTCGTACTTGGTTCAGACGTCTCTGGAGTTGTCGATGCAATAGGTTCGAATGTGACGAATTTCGCCGTTGGCGATCGTGTCGCTGGCTTTGCTACCGTGCTCGCCACATCGAATCCTGATCACGGCGCATTTCAGCAATACGTGATTCTCTACGAGCATGCTGCGGTAAAATTGCCCAGCGAGATTACTTTTGAGCAAGGCGCAGTCTTGCCGATGGCAGTGGCTACTGCGGGTCAAGCAATGTTTATTAGACAAGAGCTGCCAAGGGCTCCATCCACAAAGGACTGCATATACTTTGTATGGGGTGGATCATCCAGCACCGGAACGGCGGCCATTCAATTGGCGCACTACCTGGGTTTCACTGTCTTTGCGACCAGTTCTCCACAGCATCATGAGTACCTCAAAGGTCTCGGAGCCGACCAGGTCTTCGACTACAAGAGTTCCTCCATCGTCGAAACAGTTCTCGGTGCGGCTGAGAAGCTCGGCAAATCCATTCTTTATGCCTTTTGTGCAGTGACTAGTGACGGAGCCAACACGCAGTCGGCATCACTCTTGTCCAAGAGTGCGCAAACAACAGGCAAGACTGCACGATTGTCAGTAACGACGCCATGGCCTGAGGATGCGACGAAGCCTTCCAATGTGGACATCTCGATGCCTTTTGCGGCTTTACTCTTCATGGAGAAGAAGGAGGAAGAGGTCGGCGGCTGGTTGTTCAACGATCTGTTGCGCCAATTGCTCTCAAACAAGAAGTACGAGCCTAGTCCTGCGATTCAGGTCGTCGATGGAGGACTCGAGGGCGTGGTGCATGCGCTCGAGTTGCATGCTGCCGGCGTCAGTGGCAAGAAGCTCGTGGTCCCATTCGCATAAACATTGATGAATACCATATGACATATAGCCAGGATATACGTGGTTCGTGAATGAAGCAGGAATAGAAAGAGCAGTCTGAAAGTGATACAAGCATTTCAACACTGCCAGGATTAACTTGATTATGCTCCATAATAAATGCTATAGCTATAGTATACAGATTTGATGCAAAGTTATCGTACTATACAAAACTTGATGTAACGCCATGGTAATATACAGAGACATGACTTCTTCTGAACGTGTACCCGCGGCTAGCTTTCGATGTACTTGCTATTGGCGCGAACCTTGGGACCGAATCGAACGAGAGCAAAAGGTATGAGTCCGAGCGGCAGACTGATGAACGCAAGTGTGGAGCCTGCCCACTGGTACCCCATTCCTTTGTACATGTACTCGATGAAGAGAGGGAATGCCGCAGCGAATATGTTTCTCCAGAATCCAGCCGCCGAAAGCGCCGAGGATGCCAGCTCGCTGTAGTTGTCGCAAATGTAGAGAAAGACGGCATAGTAGATGGTGAAGATTCCAAAAAACACAAGACCGATGGCGACCATTGGGACGATGGCGGCCACATCTCTGCCAGACGTCCAAGCGTAAAAGAACAGACCACCAGACATGCAGAAACTTCCTACGCAGGCAATCTGTAAGCGCGCTTCCGGCACGATTGAACCAGACTTGCGCTTTGCTCGCTTGAACCAGACTTCCTGCATAGCGGCAGCAACTACGCCGACAGCTAGAGCGGCAATCAAGGCGATATAGACCAGTCCAATCTGCGACTCGGAGAATGCATGGTTCGTCTTGAAAACCAGGGAGATTGACTGCAGCATACCGTACGCAAGACCCCACGCAAATGCCAACCACAATGAAAACAAGGCCACCGTCAGGTCGGTGAACATGAGAAGCCACGGCAGCTTCAGTGAACTGACCACAGTCTCTGATAATGGCTTGTCGTCTCCTTTAGCGGAGATCGGCACACCTTTAGCCTCGGAGGCCTTCTTCGCAGCCCGCTGCAACAAGACTGAGGGCCGTGTCTCTTCCAATCCCAAAAAGAGTACCAATAGGATCCCGGACCCAAAGATGATTTGGAACCAAAAAACCCAGTGATACCCGAGCCGTGGATTCTCGACCACAAAGCCATTGATGAGTGGGCCCATGGGATCAGAGAGCAGGAGCCCACACACGATGAAGAATGTCATGGGAGCACCGAGTGCCATTGGCTCAAACATGTCGGTGATGCTGCCTCCAATCATGGTATTCCCGACACTGCCCGCACACCCAGTCAAGAACCGAAAGATGACCATAACGGAGATATCCATCGTCACGGCAGTCGGAATACTGAAGCAGAGGAATCCAAAGTATCCAATCAAGTAGAGCGGCACCCGACCAATCACCTCCGCCAACGGTGCGAGCAGCATCGGCACACCGGCATACGCCAACAGGAGCACCGAGATGCCCAGAATGACCAACTCGTGCGACGTGTCAAAGTCCCGCGCAATGCTCGTCTCCGCCGACGAGTACGCGGAACCGGAATACTGCACCATGAACGTCAACAGCGTCAAGAGCATCACTTGCTTCCATTTTCGACGTCCCGTCCAATTTCGTGGGTGGTCTGGATCATTGTCGTGCCAATCCATCGTCTTTGTCGTCGAATCGCTTTCCTCCTGCTTGACGTCCGGTAAATCGGGCACGGAAATGTCGTGCAACTCGACATTCTGCATGTCACCTAAAAATGCCCGGGATCCGGAAAAATCAAAAGCTCATTGTCGAACGAGTCAGCCTCTTATGCTAAAGTATAGACAATTCACCAGGACAGGGACCTGAAAGAGAGAGGCTTGGAGGGACTGTCAGATATCAAGAGATTCGAAGGGCAAAAGTCGTGTATGGTCATCAAGAGGCCGGTGTCGTGTGAGTTGCCGCTGCTGCCTGCAGATGATCCCGAGAGAGCCGCAGAATTCTGGATGCCGAGCCAATCAGCGTTTGAGTTTTGGCGGTTTCGGGCAAGCGGGAGAGCTCACTGCTTTCATTGACGGCATTCATGACTCTACGCGGTATTTATAGCTGTCAACACAAGAACACACAAGGTCATCAGTCGTCAGTACAGATGCATGCATCGACTTGCAACACTTTCACGGACGTATGAAAGAATACTCGATTGTGTACGAAAGTACAGAAAGAGCTACACGGTCTACCTAAAATGAGGAGCATTGAGCACGATTCCCATGAGCAGGCCAGCAATGGTACCGGCAATGGGAATCGTCATGATCCATGAAACCACGAGCAGGCCCACTCGCTGCCAGTTGACCGCCCGCCAAGTACCATTACACAGCCCGACACCGACCGTGGCACCGGTGATGCACATGGACGTCGAGACGGGTAGCGAGAATTGCGAAAAGAGCAGGACCGTCACGGCAGCGCCCATCTCCATCGAGGACCCCCGCGACGGCGAGTGGTAGGTGATTTTATTGCCCATGACCTTCATGATGTTGTACCCGTACGTGATGAGTCCGATGGAGATGGTGGCCGACAGAACGGCCAATTGCCAGATCGGCACCGCGGCCTTGGACTTGGCCGCATCGCCCGTGTGCCAGGCCGAGTAGATGACTGCCCATGGGCCGACAGAGTTGCCAATATCATTTGCTCCGTGCGCAAAGGAGGCGGTGCAAGCGGTGAGGATCTGTACAAAGGAGTACGTGTGCTCGACCTCGTTCGGGTACTTCTCCGCCATGGCATACACTTTCTCCATTCGTCTGCCCTCCGGGGTGCCCACGACACCGCTCTGCGACGCGTGAATGTCGTAGTGGAGACCGTACAGCGCACCAGCGACAATCATGGCCGGGATCCGCTTCATGATGATCAGCATGTTGTGCCTCTCATAAATCTCACCGGCGCCGAGTTGGTTGTCTCGCAAGGTTCGCATCGCCCAGCCGATAGGTCCACTCTTCTTGCACAGCTTGGCATTCATCTTGGCTTCTGCCAGGGCAACGCGTTCTCTATAGCTCATCTCTGCAACTTCGACATCTCGTGTCTGTGAGGCTGGCCGGCTCGGAGACTGTGCGTCCTGGTAAGTGATCTGTGGGCTCGGCATCTGTTTACTGTCAAAGTTGTGCTGCTGCACGGTCGACTCTTCGATGGGTTTCTCGATCGTGTACTCTGAAGCATCATCGTCTTCTTGCACGACGGCGTAGTTGGGAACGATGGCCCTTTCGGAAGCCTCAACTACTGGACGATTAAACAAAAGTGGACCCTGGATGAACATCCACCACTTGATACTGGCATCCTTCTTGATGACCTTTGCATAGACAAAAGGCACGAAGAAGATGGCAGAGAGAAGAGCGACACCGGCACCGGTGCCCATCGTCACGGCCGCAATGTAGTGCGGTGGCTTCTTGTTGAGTCCGAGCTTTGGCGAACCCTTGTAGACGATCGACAAGGTGCAGATTGTACCGGCGACGAGGAAGAAGAATGGTGCGGTAAAGACTGCCCACGGTGTCGGATTCTTTCGCATGTGTACTGTCACCTTGATGAGCATGAAGATGGTGGCACCGAACCCAGCGGCGATTGCTGGTGCCATGCCGAGTCCAGCAAAGATGGCACCGAGACCTTTACCATTGTTCCATCCCCACTGGACTTTTCCCACACCCACGGTGGCCACGCCGACGCCGGCAATGGCAGAGATGAGCGAGTATGTCGAGGAGACGTGCGCCGAGTGTCGTGTGCACCACATGACCCAGATCGATGCACCGGCGAGAGCACAAGTGAAGGCCAGCATCTGCACTCCAGCATCACCACGGAAAGCCTTGACATATCAACGACTGATCTTTCCTTGCATATCAACTTGGGGAAAAAGGTTCAGACTTACCGTCACAGGGATGATGCCATTCTTGATGGTGTCGGCAGTGCGAGCACCGACGGTGATGGCACCGAGCATCTCAAAGATTGTACCGAAAATCATGGCCTGCCGGTACGATATCGAGCGCGACGACACACTTGTAGCCCAAGCATTGGCGACATCATCTATTCATCATTCAGTAAGCTCTTCATCGTGGTAGACTATCTGAGAGGAGAACTGGACGTACTGGCTCCATTGTTGAATGCGTCCAGGAGTGCGAAGAAAGTACCGATGGCAAAGACGTACGTGTACTGATCGAGCACCATATTGCAGAAACTCTTCGAGTTGAAGTTTCCAACTTCTGATCAAATTGGTTAGGAATGGAGGGACGGGCAGGCCATGCACGATATATATATACATATCCCCGCCAGACCCTTGCCGAGAACATGTTACTCAATCGATGCAAGCTGGCTCGGTCCAATACAGGCTGTGTACACAACATGTCAGCCCAGTCTACACATCATCGAAACCCGAGAACTCATTAGAGCTTCGGAGAGACGAAAAAGTTCCATCTCGAGGTTGCGACATGAAAAAGTGAAAATCACAAGCGGACGAATGGAATCTATACATTCGCAACACGTTGCACAAGCATCGCATCTGGTTCGACCACGGGGGCGAGCGAGCGAGCGATTATCCGCCCTGTCGAGACCACCCGGCCGCTCGCCGCCAAGCCATTCAGGCATCAGATCCGAATAAAATTGGAGAGTGTGTGTAAGAAGAAATGCTGCGCCTCGATCTGGAGGTCCGGTACTAGTATCGGTACCTTATGTCAAGAATGAAAAGAGACAATTCGCGCGGATGTACGTTAGCATAGCCACCCTGTGCGATCCTCTTGAAAATCTCCCGGAGCCAAGCTTGATCGAATCAAGCCCTTCCAAGGGTTGCACGCAAGCCCGGAAGGCGAAGCTTGTCAACGCCACTTCTCCGCCCACCGGCCGGCCGGGATTGCCCAGATAGGCAAGAGGTGCCGGGGTTTGTTCAATCTGATCCGCGAATCGACCCTCCCGAGGTCGGGCCGCAGCAGCAGCAGCAGCTGCAGTCGACAAATATCTATATGCATCTTCCACATCTTTTCATCCGTCTTTGATCTTGCCTTGTCATTGCTGGTCGATTCGTGACCCAGAGGAAGAGTCCCCAAACTGGCTAGAGTCACTAGTGTCCATTTTGCCAGTAACTAAGCTTTCCCAAGGTCTTTGAATCACGTGAAGCGCCAACGTGATTCGATTGCGATCCATGGATCAGAATATTAAATTTTAACCTCACTGCACGTGTTGCCTGCACGTGTGGCAGCTCAGGCCGAGCTTCGAATTTGAATTCGGCCGCCGTCCCAAACCTGATCGATAAGAGCTCCCAACTTGTCCTCGGAAAAGAGTTGGCTGAATCGTGTCCATTTCTCGCGCTTCTGCGGATTGGTATTGCGAGTGAGGTGACCGACGTCTCGGCGTCACAGTTGCAGCGCTAGCAGTTGGGTTCAAAAAAATGCTACTCGCACAGTCAAAGCAGGTCAAAAGGGGGCGACTTCTCTCTCCTGCTTCTTCGGCGACGCTTGGAGGATCCTTGACCGGGCCAAGCTTTGAAGCTTTCAAGCCCTGCAATTGGCTGAGTCCCACGGCCTAGTCACTTGATAGATTGACGCCTTGTTCACTTTGTCGGCGCGCCATCGAGTCGTAGGATCGGGCAGCCACCTTGTACCGTACGCCCAATTCAGGTCTTCATGGCACTTGACCCCAACCTTCGAAGGTCGGAAGGTTACACGCAAAAACAAGGGTTTCCTTAGAGAGGAGGTGGTGGAAGCCCAGATTTTCAGCCTCCACGACTCCCAATACACGGATGGCATTCATTGGCTTCTTCGCCTGTGCATGCAAATCCACGGTCGACATCTCATCCGATTGTGAGATTGAGATTGTCAGTTGGCAATCCAGCGATCGCAACGGTCATGAACTCGTTCTCATACCCTCGTTCGCGCACGATGGTCATGCGAGAGAGACAGAGGATAAATACATACGCCAAGTAGATCTGTCGATATTCGCAACATACTGATTTGCCGGGTCGAGATCATCCAAGGAGCACGGCAACTTTTCAAGGTGGCACTGGGACAAACGTGGCGTCGATTGCTCCTGCCGTGTTTCCAAGTGCGGATCGTGTTGAGATGACACCCTTAAACAGGGAATAATACGATATTGCCAGGATGCCAGTATACCAGTCTGTCTGTCGTCCAACTTCGCTCTTCTCTCTTCTTGTTCACTCACTTGACCTTCACAGACGCCGCATTGCACAAGTCGCCATTCTCACTCCAGTCTCGCGCTGTGCATCTCGTTGAACCTTCCCTCGAATGTTGTTACAGAACCGGGCCTGGCTTGCATATGGCGGGCTCGCCGCCATGATCTGGCTCATCACAATGTTGGCCTTTTCGCATCGTGCAAAGTTGGACATTACAACCCACATCTTGCGCCCAGAGACGAGTATTGAGCTGCATGACCGGCGCGCTCCGTTCAATGCGACCTGGGGTTTCGAGCGCATCGAGGCCATAGTGATGCCTCACAGGGACGATCAGCTCGATATCCTTGCACTTCTCGGCCACGCCTACGACCTCGACATTGGTATAACTCCCGGTGTCTATCCCGAGGATGTCAAGGTAGTGCCTCGTTATGCTCCATTCTATGATGAGAACGATCCAGAAGCGAATCCGAGAATTCCCGGAGAGATTGCCTGCTGGCGAGCCCACGCCAATTTATGGCGAAAGATCTTGCGCGAGAACTGGGGCACTACGCTCATATTGGAGGGTGATGTCGACTGGGGAATCAATATCAAGGAGGAGTTCCTCAAGTTGACAGAGGTCATTCCAGCACTAGAATCAAACTTGACAGGTTTGCCGCCGGCGCCATACCAAGAGTCTGATCCATATCGCTCACAGAGTTGGGATCTTTTGCAGCTCGGCTGGTGTGTCGAATCCGAAAAGCTGCTGCTGAATGGCTCTGTCCAGTATCCGTCTCCCACAAACATGACGCCTCCTGCAGAAAGACCATTCCGACCTCTATTTCCCGGACAGGGCATCGATCAAGATGCTCTGGTACGTTCGAACCAGAAGCTTTTGAAAGTCAGTCTCGGAAGTGCTTGCACTGCGGGCTATGCAATTACTCCTCGTGGTGCTGCGAAATTGCTGCATAGGACGACTCGATCATGGCGTGGACCTGTAGATCTTGCGATCTGGGCTTTCTCTGACAATATCGACCTTGTAGCATTCAGCGTCACCCCGTCACTCTTTACACAACGAAGATTCGTCAGTGAAAACAGTAATTCCGACATAGGGAATAAAAAGAAGCGCGATTACATACCGGAAATCCTCGACTATAATAGCACGATTGCAGCGAGTTTGGGATTCGACGATGAAAGGAGTTTCTGGAGCCCTGCTTCGTATCTGAGTGACGGGAGCGCAACGATGGCCATTTCAGGCAAGCTGTGGCCGGAGAAGTCGTCCCTCGGTCCAGACCCCGGACGAGAATGGGTAATGACTGCAAAGAAACAACTCATCCTTGGCGAATTTGACAAGGAGATTAGTTGAGAGCTGTTCCCTGTTCACCGAGACGGATGACACTTCCCGTAGACTACTGACAGATTAAGTTTCTCGCCACTCCTAGCCTCAACGGCTTCGTCTCCTTACAATAGACTGGACGTGTACAATGTCTACAATCAGAGACAAAAGCTGACCCAAAGACCATCTTGGCAGTAGAAGATGCAAAGAGGAGACACTGGACGAGAGTTCTAGTTGCCCACCGCTCATGCAGTCATTAGCTGCCTGCGAACGAGTGGCTGAGACTGGATCTGATCTGATCTAACGCTGGTATGTGTCTCTTGTGCGTCTCACCGCCAGAACAGACATCAGCAGAGCACGCAACAGGCAATCAGCGAATACCCACAGGCAACCAAGCGGGCATACGCATGACGAGTAGCCTCAGATGAGACGTGTGTAGACATGTATTTGTCCATCGTCAGGCAGTCCGGCGCTGGCCCTCGTTGTGATTAGTAGTCACAAGCTGTGCCAGGTAATGAATGGGTCGTGCTTGCCCAAAAAGGCGTCTCCAAAATCAGGGCAAACTACGTAATTGCTAGTTGGTAGGTAGGCAATTGTGAAGTTGGATCTCTCGAGCCACTTGAGGCCCTTCCCCTTATTGTGCATAGCATGTGCAATAGGTAGCTTGTATGCCCGATCATGGGGGAATCCCTTTCTACAACAGGGAAACTATCTCGAGTAGAACTGGTTACCTACAGACCTTCAAGAGAGGCTGTGCGAATGCGAGCTGATCAAAGTCAAGTGCCCAGGTGCAAGCACTCAATCCAAGTTGATCATGATCTAGCGCATAGCTAGTCCCGAGGTCATGGGCCACCTGGGCATCGATTGTGCCTGCCGCCTACATGCAATTGCACCGCACCGTAAGTGCATCGATCGATTCTTCGCAAGCGTTAGACGTGAGAAATGGCGTGAGAATTTGTGCATTCCTGGTTCAGAAGAGCTCCGAAGGGGGAAAAGTGAATGACTACCCCCGAGTCCGCCCCTTTCCCTCTCCCCGAACCACTTACTCTCTCTCTCTCGCTCTCCCTCTGCCTGCTCCTGCCGCCCTCCCTGTGCGCGCCGCACGCCACTCCCGCTGCGCCTGCTGCCCGCTACCCCTCCTCCACTCATCAAAATCGTTGCGGTAACGCCACAAACGCCACACACTTACTGTGCGCCGAGTATCACAGTAGTAGTTTCTTTTATATCGTTTCAATCAATACGTTCGAACTCGCTTTTGCAAAGTTCTGACCCATGCCTCCCAACGTTGCAGTCGCAACCAAGGGTCGGCGTCCAGTGGAAGACTTTGACGCGTACACGCCTGAACTCGATGACATTGCCACGGATGAAGTGGAGGACGACCTTGATGCCTTGATGCATTCTGACCAGGAGGTGAAACTAGCCACGCTTGTCGTGTCCAACATCACTTCAACGGAGATGTCGGCCCTCAGATCGGAGTGGTCGTTGAGTTTCAAGCTCACGGTGCAAGGCAAAGGGGTGGATTTTTACTGGGTGTATGGTGGCACTGTCGAGGAGATGGTGAAGCTTAAGCATTTGTGGGAGCGCTACGACAAATTGAAGGGCAAGTTTGAAGTTCATTGGATCACGATGCGGCTGGCCAACGGAGCGCCGTCGAGGCTGGACAAGACGCGTCAAGTGACTGGTTTCTTGGAGGGCCACCTTGACCGATTTGACTATTTGTGTAAAGAGGTGGAGAAGACTGGCGCCAGGATTGTGGATCGTTACGTCAGTCCGGCGTCTTCTAGACGGGGATTCTTCAACCTTCTCTTGGCGAGGCGTGACATGATCCCGATGGCACTTTCGCAGGCGTACGCAATTGCCGGGAATGTGATTAACCTCTCTACGCCCCAATCTGTCATTCCTGTCAGACACCCGCTCGAAGTCATCGTTGAAGCAGACACCGCTGCTGTATGGAAAGAAATCAAGCGCTACATTGAAAGCAACACTGGTCAGAGACCGGTCAGTGCCAGACGGTCTGAGTATGACGATCCGAAAATCATCTTCAGACTCAAGGATTATGAGTGCACCGCGGCGATGGTCAGGGAGTGGAACCACGGGTCGATTGTGGCTCCAATGTTCCTGGTCGACTGGAATACCCGCGAGAACACCTGGAAGGACAAAAGCAAGCGTGAAGATCCGGACGCAGTGAGCCGGCTCAATCGGTTGGAGGATCGACTCGCGAGCGCCGAACTCAAGATGGAGGTTCGGGAGAAAAATGCGGTGGAATTCGCAACCTCTGTGCTTCAAAAGCTGGAGGCAACGCAGCAGCAAGCTCATAACCTGGTCGGCATCACCAATATGCTGATGTTGCGAAGTGAACGGGCGGACTTGATGGACTATATTCGGTCGCCTGAGTTCGCGTTCTTGCCGGCTGCGGAGCAGTCCGAGAAGCGTTCGGAGCTGAAATGCATTGTCGATGAGATTGCAGCCCATCGTGCGAGTTTGAGGACTCAACCCGTGTTGCAGCCTGCTCAGACGCCGCAGCCAAAGGAGAAGCCAAGCAGAATTGCTCCTGTTGTAGAGGAGAGCGAGTCGCAAAATGCCCAAGTCCAGATGCAGGATGACCGGATGATCATCGACGGAGAGTCGGATGCCGAGGAGGAATTGGCTGCTGGCAGCATCTCTCGGGATGCGCCGCAGCGCAGACATGTCTCTGAGGCGCCGTCAGCGGCCATTGAGATCGCAGAGACGCAGGTCGATGAGGATTTGTCTCTTCACCCAGGACTTGTGCCTGGCGCGGCTGACAAGCGCGAGTACGGGAGTCGTGTGACGTCGATTGGCAGCATTACTGACGGGGCCTGTCCTCCTTCTCCACAGAAGAGGCACAAGCCCAGAGTCTCAAATTCCCCTCGGGTCAAGGTTCCCCAGCAAACGCTCAGCAAGGTGACCAATCACAGACGTGTCCCTGACAATACACTGGTGCCTGGTTGGCACAAGTATGCGCACGCGGACAGCAAGGAACTGTTCTACGCACACGAGACTTCAGGTGAGACTTTCTGGGTTCGCGATCGCAACAAGCACCCAGAAATCTTCAAAAAGGTGAGACCGCAATACTCAGTGTTGATACCAAGCTCACAGACCTTAGGGAACGTGAGACGCGTGGAGGACTGTGGTAGTTGTAGGTCGAGCTTTATGTTGCAATTGAATTCTGTGTTACGATTCGTCCTTTTCTTGCTTTTGTTCAACAGAGTCATCGCAGTTGATCCCGCAAACGTCCATGATGCTGCTGGTACATTCAGCATTGTGTCGCAGAACTTGGGTGGTTGTATGAGTGTCGAGAAGATGAATGAGTTTCGCGATGCGATCGCTAAGGAGATGCCAGACATCTTCCTCATTCCGGAGTCCAAGCAGGAGGACATGTTCAACAGGTTTCAGTGGGCTGACTACCTCACATACACAACGCAAGGAGTGACGATGGTGGCAGTGAATGGTTGGCAGGCAGCAAGAAGGAAGTGGGGTATTGCGATGGGTGTCAGAAGAGGTGTGGCGATCATTGAGACGGATCAGAATATTGAAGGATTGATGGGCAGAGTTATTCGTGTCAGGATATTGAGTAAGGAGGGAGGTTTCGACAGACAGTGGGACATTATCGGAATCTATGCTCCGGCACAGGTCCGGGACAATCAGGCGGGAACATCAAATGACGACCAGTCTGATGATGAGTTGGAGCAGTTTTGGGACAACTTGGCGAACTACATCAAAGGTCTGAACAATGCCGGCAGGACGATTGTCGTTGGAGACTACAATGCGACTCTGAATTCTCGAGAGCGTGCTGGTGGTCTTCGGGGTGTGAGGATGGCTCATACGGAGATGGTGCGGAGATTCCTGAACAAAACGCTGTTGACGGATGTGTGGTCCCAGCAGGAGAGCAAGGTGGAGGATTCCTGGACTTGCACGAGGTACATGAGGAATGGCACGACGAGAGATGAGCCGATGAGCATCATTGACAGAGCTTGCGTTGGCGGCAATGCAGTGCGTGGCAGCTGTCTCTCGACTCTCAGCCATTTCGTCTCGCGTACGAACCACAGGATGATCAAGCTGGTAGTCAAAGGAGGTGGCAGAATCCATACTCGTGTGGACGATCCCTTTCGATTGGCTGACAGCACCACCAGGCGAAGGATCATGGATGAACGGCGTGTGACGGACGAGCAGAAGTCGTGGTTTCGAGAAGTGGTCGAAGGCGAGGTGCAAGCTCTACGGTTGAGACCGGACAGCTATCCAGAGCATCTTGTGACCGAGGAGGATTTTGATAAGAGATACAAGGCATTGACGGAGTGCATTGTCAGGACGAGTGCAGAGTGCTTTGGCAGACGGAAGCAAAAGGTCCGTGGGATTCATGTCGAGAACAGGGAGACCAAGGCCGCGAAGCAGGTGATGTTGGCATGGAATCGTGTTCTTCGGGCTATCAAGGAGGACCGGTTGGACAGCACCATCCAAAAGCATCGTTGGCTTGGGATGTACGTGGACGAGGCGAAGGAGCTGGTAAGGTCCTCGAGTGCTAAGGAGCCAGCGGTAGAGATGTCATTTGATGAAGCAGCCAAGACCTTGCGAGCCAAGGCAGGTAAGGATTGGTACCGTACCCGTTGCAAGGCGGATCGCGAGCATATGGACAAGCGAGAGGCTATGTTGGTGAAACACGCACTGCAGACTGGATCAATCAAGCGCCTGGTAAGGAGCGCGGATACTGTCACTAACATGCTAGCATTCAAGAATCCTGAAGGTCAGTTGGTCTGGGGCAAGTCGGAGGTGCTGGAGGAGCACAGACGGTATGTTTCCAAGTTATACACTAAACCGCAAGAGCAGAGCTTGAGCAGAAGCATGACGCCGTGGCTAGACTCTGACAAGTCCCGTGAGTTCAGGCGAAAGGCAGATTCTGATCCGTTCCAATGGCCGAGGCCAGTCAGCATGGAGTCGTTCAACGCGTTGTTGAGAAGAGGTAACAGAAGGCCAACACCAGGTCCTGATGGATGGGAGAAGTGGGTCATTCGACTTCTCCCAGAGGATGTCAAACAGGACCTCATCTCCATGTTGAATTATGTGATTGGGAACTCGTACTTTCCCGCTAACCTCAAGGCTGCTTACCTGCAGATGTTGTACAAGAAGAAGGACCCGCTGTTGATGGACAATTATCGTTGTATCATGTACTCCAACTGGCTTTCAAATGCCGTTGGATCGTGGTACGCGCTGAGCCTCCAGGATTATGCAGAGAAGCACGGTCTGCTACCAGACAATCAGATCGCCACTCGCCCAGGGGTCGAGATGGGAGATCTGACGAGCGTGCTGTCGCATGTCGAGCGGTATGTGAGTAGGAGGTCAGAGCCCCGGGGCCAGAGGGATAGGCTATATGTGCTGCAGAAGGACGTGGCCAAGGGTTTCGACTCTCAGCTACCGTCTGGATTCTACATGGCTTGTGAGTATTTTGGTCTTGGGCAGAAGGTGGTGGATTTCGATAGAGCCAGGCAGAAGGACATTCGCGTCTCTATCATCACGGCGTATGGGTTGACGAAGGAGGTGACGATCACAGATGTTCAGCGACAAGGCGATCCCCCAAGTCCGATCAAGTTTGCCTTGACTGCCGGCATGGGGAATCACTGGATTGTGGAAAGGTTGTTCAAGAAGAACGGTCGTATTCCAGGCATTCACTGCACGTCACTGATGCATGACAAGGGACCTACCTTTCGGCACACACCGGCGGACGAACTGGATTTTCATGTCACAGACGCATCAATGATGGATGACACGGTTTTCTTGGCACGGTCACTTGCCGAATTGCAAGAGATGAATGAGGAGGATGAGAGATTCAAGGTTACGGTCGGTTCGGCAACTTCATGGGCAAAGTCAAACATATACTGCAGTATTCGTGTTGGAAAGTCAGCGGAGAAGGTGAAGTTGGTAAGTGTTACGAGGGATTTGGAGTCAGAGGTGGAGTTAGAGGTCAAAGATTTGTCGGAGATGTGCATGGTTGGGGCAACCGGGGTGCGAAAGTCGAAGGATCATGCGCAAAAGCTGGTACGGAAAATTGGGGAATTTCGGATTCCGACGCTGCAGAAGCAGATATCGCCGAAGATGCTGGCCAGAGTTTTCAAGGTTTCTCTGATGTCGCAAATATCAGCGAAGCTCTTTGTACAGCCAGTTCTGAGGAGTGAGGCAGTGAAGATTCAAAGGGCAGTTGACAGGAGGGCGTGCGAAATTCTTGGATTCGCTCGGTGCCTCGATAAGTTTGAAAAGTTACTCACACCGGAAATCTTTGGAGGATATGGGTGGCCATCAGTAGTTCGGCTGAATGACATGATCGCGATACGGAGGTTTCACAGGGACTGCACGAGCAAGATTCCGGCGCTTCGTGGTCTGTCACAAATACTTCTGTCGGACTTGTCGTGCGGTCGAGGCAAGTGTGGAGAGATGAGTTTGGACAACAAAATTCTACCAGTGTCATGGACAGTGGCGAATCAAGCGATGAAGTTATGGAGAGGCGGTTTGAGGTGGCAGCTGCACAACGATCCGGCAGTCTGTTCGGTTGGACATTTGTTGCAAATGTCCGGATGTCAGAAGGGTGGCGTAGCGGACAGTTTGCTGGCGTTGAGAGATATCAGCACGCGGTGTGCTTTTGAGGAATGGCCACAGAGGATCCACGAGTTGGTGTTCAGTCATGCGCCCTCGACAATTACGCGTTACGGGGCAGGATTGAGGCAGTGCTGGAACAGGTGGACGGTGCAGGAGGTGGTGAGAACGTTGAAGTTGTGGCAGCAGTGGACGGTTTCAGCCCAGAAGAGGAGATTCGAGAGACGATTGGGGATTTATGTTGGGAAGCCTGCGATTGAAGCGGATGGTTCATTGGTAGTGGCGAGTGATGGCTCGTGGTTGAGAGCAGAGGACGGATGCGGGAATTCAGTGTCGGGAGCGATTGCGACGTCAACGATGTCCAAGGCGGTGGCAATAGCTGGAGAATCCTGGAACTCGTCGCATGGTGAGTACCTGGGTTTGATGATGGCCTTGGTAGCTGCGCAGAGAAGTGGGTGCTCGAGCGTCAAAATCTACACGGATTATCTGTCAAACATCCGTTTGTGTGAGCAGGCAAGCGACAGCGCTTCAGAGGCCTGGATCAGGACAGCATTGCAACGGTGGGTGCGCGAACTGGTGTCGCAGACCAGAAGCGCTGGCATTTCTGTCGAGATTGAGCATGTCAAAGCGCACACCGGCCAACAGGACCACGTTTCTCTCCTCAACGAGAAGGCAGATCAGGCAGCAAAGGACGTCCACCACACCCTTTCATATGACTCATTCACAGTCTTTGACGGACTGCAGATTCTGACTGGGGACAACTTTGACATAGCAGAGAAAGGAATCTTCAAGTGGCTTCGCAGAAACCCTAGAACTGACGAGCCTGAGTCGTACACAAGACATCTTTTCGAGCCACAGACATCGGAATTGAAGAAGCCAAACCTCGCTTTTTCTTCAAGGCAGAGGATGCTGGCACGACTGGAGCACACCCAGACGCGGTTGAGAGAACACAGATACAAGCAGGCGATGCTGTGTCTGTTCGTGCCCCCTTACTGCGACTGTGGACAAATCGAGTCGCAACACCATCTGTTTGCGCAGTGTGACTCCTTCGACAAGTTCAAGGCGGAGTCCATCGCGAAACTCAAACAGATTGCCTTGAAACGCGACTTTGATTGCTTGTCGGATGATTGGCTCGATGGATTTTTCGCAGACTCGGAGATATGGCCAACACGGCTCTCACAGTGGTATCTAAACAAGGTGCCGAAGCTCCCGGAGAATGTGCCACGCGAAAAACGTGTCGCAATCACGCGTCAGCTCGAGGTCGAGTCGGAATTACTCCTGGGACGAATCATCGGTTCTCGCGTCGCGCGCATGAAGGCAGAGAGATGGATCTGGTGATTATTGTTTACTTTTGGCGTCGAGCGAGCGAGCGTTGGCGTGGGAATTATTGTAATATAGTCCTACTTTTAGAGTTTAGAGAGCGCGCGATCAGCAAAAAATTTGCTGGTCGGTCCTATAAAAGGGGGCGAGCGACTTGAGAATGAAGCACTTACCTGGTCTAGCATTTTCGTGCTCATACATACGGAAATGCCTTTGTCTTCCTTCGTCATTGCACAGCGACTGTAGGGGATGATGGAGCAGCTCTTATGGGTTTCTCTGGATCAAATTTTTGGTGTCTTCCTCTATGAGAAGTCTACTCTTCTTTTGTCCGTCTGATTTCTTTTAGATTGGCCGGACAATAGTTTTCTAGTCTTTAATTCATTTATTTCTTCTATCTCTTCTTTTTCGCTCGTCCTCTTTCTTCGTCTTCGCTCTGTCTCGTCTCGCGCACTCCTTGTGACATGTCTGGCGCTTCTGATGTCGCCGTTACACAAGTTTTCGGTGGACTTTCACCACGACCTGAGGTTGCCCAACTAGGCTATGCCCGCCGCAGCCACCCCGCAGCCATGTCTTCGTTGACAAGTCAACGACCACGAAGAATATATTTTGACCTCTAACATACCAGTTGACTGGGTACATATCGACTACGTGATGTTGCCTACCATCTGAAAGTGGTAGCTTGATGGTAGACTCTTCTACTTCAGAGGTCGCCTCGGCAGAGACGCCAGCTGTAGCGACTGAATCAGCTCCTGCAAGTGTACCTGGTCTGATTCTGCCACCGCCAGACATTAGGGATCTGGTTGAGAAGACTGCACCATTCATTGCGCGAAATGGACCTACCTTCGAAGAGCGCTTACGGGAAAAAGGTGAAGATCGCAATTGAGAAGTGATGAGTACAATAGCTGACATGGTTAGAAAAATTCAATCCGAAGTTCTGCTTCTTGAATCCATTCGATGCCTACCACAAGTACTATGCTTTACGACTACAAGAATGCCGTGCTGGCAAGACTTCTACGATCGCACCGCGTGCGACAAATTCTGCCGACAATGCCAACAAGACGGCGACACAGGCACCTCAAAAGGAGCGACCACGCGACTTTAAATTCTCGGCACAACTACCGCCGATGTCGGCGCAAGATCTCGACATCTTGCGACTCACTGCTCAATTCGTGGCCAAGAATGGGCGGTCATTCATCACTACGTTGTCGCAACGCGAAGCACGCAACTATCAGTTTGATTTCTTGAGGTCGAATCACAGCTTGTATCCTTACTTCAATATCCTAGTTCAGCAATACTCGCAAGTGCTGGCTCCGCCACCTTCAATCAATACTTTCCTTGCACAATCGAGAGATCAAATTATGGCTCGCTGCCAACGTCGAGCGGAATACACGAAAGACCAAGCTCTGGCAAAGATCAAACAAAAGGAAGACGAGGAGAAGGAGCGTATTGCCTATGCAAGCATTGACTGGCACTCGTTTGTGGTGGTAGAGACAATTCAATTCACTGCAGCTGATGAGGCTGTCGAGCTCGCTCCGCCCGTCGACTTGAACACTCTCAAGTCGGCAAGCCTCGAGACAAAAGCGTTGATGCAAACTTTGGCCGCACCGACATTGGCCCTGGCATCAAAATCAAAGCCACTAGCGATCGAGGCTGCAGCTCCAGTCATGGAGGACACCATGAATCCCGCACGAAGAAACTACTTGCCACGCACGGCCGCTATGGCCAAATGTCCTCGTTGTGGAGACATGTTCAGGAGCGACGAAATCGAGGAACACATGCGCATCGAGTTGCTCGATCCGAAGTGGAAGTCACAAAAGGAAAAAGCCGAGCAAAAGCGCTCGAGCACGAATCTGTACACCGAGACGGCCGCGCAGAATTTGAAGCGATTGAATACAGGATCAGGCACTACTATGAGCGATGCCAAGAGGAGAAAGGAGGAGATTGGTCCGCGTTGAGATGAATGGACGTATTGTGAACCGTCATTTGAGCTTTCATCGGTGCTACTTTGGCGCATCAAACCTGTATTTCACACGATCAAGAGTGCCGCCATAGCGATTGTGGCTGCGACCACAGAAAGACATCCATGCGTCGACGACCGCCTCTTCACATTCGCTGCGCCGCTTGAAGTCGTCGTCGTGGTCGTCGATGGATGTCCCTGTCCACAACTGATGTTCCACTGTCGAATCAGGGCATCGGTGCTGGCGAGGTCATGTAAATCATTCGGGTCGCAAATCGCCTGGTACTCTCGAATTCTGATCCGTTAGCTCATCATGCTCTTCCTTCCGCCTCTTGATAATTATGCGACACAATCGAGAGGGGTCGGCAGGGGATGGTCGTTACGTGGTGAGGTTTCCGTAAATGTCCTGGGAACAGACGCAGCTCTTGAAATTCGGTGCAGCGGTATTCGTGATGGCACTCCAAATCTTCTTGCCCGGCTCGCACGCATCAAAGGCCTCCATCTGCGCTTTCTGCAGCGTCTCCAAGTGTGTCCTCACGTCGCCGTCGCATGTCCCTTCTGCCGCAACCAGTGATCCCCATCTTCCGTCGTTACCGCCAAAGTTGCCGCCGAGTACGATGAAGAGGGTCGTTAGTAGCATGTCGGATTTCATCTATCCGCAATTTCTTTGGAAACGAGAGTATTGGAAAGTTGTGGGAAAAAAGGAGTCGCGACGACGGATTTGGTGCTGGGACTAGAGTAGATATCACGCCAGTCATGACACATATTTGCTCGACTCACCCGAGCCCGCGGGGATGGGCGAACGACGAGAATGGGAAGTGTAAAATCTCCAACATCAACTAATCACCCTGAAACACCACGACTACATAATCTCGACAACGTGCTCCAATCTATTGTTGGATCGATCATTGCAGAGAGATAATCCGGCAGCTCGACGTCCTGGCCGACTTGGAAACTTTCACTGACCACTACTCTGTCAAAAAATCATGTACTCATCATTTCATTGCTGTACCATATGCTATCTACAACTTCGATCTTTGTGGTTGATAATGTACTCATCGTGTCTCTTCTTGCATACTTTTTATTTTCTTCGTGCTTTTTTGTCCTCCCGGCCCATATCTTTAAATTGCTTCAGGTAGGATTAGATTAATGCCTGGTGTGTTGGAGTCTGAGTCCTTTTGCTTGGGCGTCGCGGTACTCCTTCAAGCTAACACCAAGAATCTCTTCCTTGGACAAGAGTCTGCCCTGCGTGGCCTCGACGTGATCGATGTATGCCCAGATACGGTTGAGGACGTAGAGAAAGTCGCCCGTGCGGCGACTATTGTCGCGGTGGAAGTAGAGCCGTTCCGGGCCGCGTTTCCAAAAGGCCGCGACATAGACGTCCGGAAAGGCGGCGTCCATCACCAGGCCCGGGACGTCCTCGAACCCGGCATAGACGCCCGAAATGTACCGGATGGCCTCGTAGTGCTCCGCATCCGAGATGAAGGGCGCGAGAAACATGATGAAGATGTGAGGAATCACGGTGGGCTGCGCCATCTGCGGGTTCACGAACCGGATGATGGGTGAGAAGGGGAAGCCTGGTTCGGCGCACGACGAGTACGTCGCCCGACCAGAATCGTTCATGCCGTCCAGCATCGCGCGATATTCGGCGATGCTCTGCCGCGCCGCTAGTACACCCGGTCCGAATCCTTGCATCATCGTCATGTACTCCTCCGGTGTCTCCGGCGGTAAAACGGCCATGCGGGTATAGTAGCCTTCCAGCAGGGGCATCACCCGCGCATAGCACTCTGCCGATTTTTCCAGCAGACCGCCGAGGTCTTTTGACTCGATCGGCGGTTGCTCAAAGGTCGGCCATTCCGTATCGAGCGATTCACAGATAGTGCTCGAGTGTCTGAGCCGTTGTGTCAGTTGTTGCAAGTACGCAGGCAACTCGCGTTCATTCCTTGGGATCTGCTCAAGATCCTTCGCTGAAGACGCCGAAGACGGTGGTGGTGCTGGGGGAACAACACTAGTGGGATCGATGGAGCTAGTACTCTCGGAGGAGGAAAAGTGCTTGGCGACATGAGGTTCCTCCAACACCGCGTCTTCGTTTGTCTCCTTCGACGGAGTGGCCTGTAGCGTGAAGCGTGATGCAGCATAGAAGCTCAGGGTGGTTGCCCCCTCGACGTGCAGCGACTGGTGCTTTTGATTGCCAAGGTGTGCCTCGCATTCAGCCAACAACAAAGTGGTCGCCCAGATGCGCAAAAAGTCCTGTGAGCTCAGTCAGTCTCCCGCTGCTTGGTGGGGAATGCATCAACCTACCTGATTGTTCATAGATGCCGCATCATGTCGCTTGAGCAGTGCCCGTAACAGACTCAAGACCTTTGCGTAGAAGGAAACGCCGATGAGCTCGTCCTTCATCCGATACGCCGTGAAGGCCGCCATGGCTAGTGACAGTGGATCATCCGCGGTGGCAGTCGTGAGGTGAGGTAGAAAGTAGCTCGCCCAGTTGGTCATCTTTCGTGTTGACCTCCTCTCAAATTGCAGAATGGTAGGAATAGTGGAGCGTCGCGGGAGTGGTATGAGGCCTGTCCAAGCACAACTTGTCTAGTCAGAATCTATCACTTGGTCTGATTTTATGAATAGTCCTCACATCTGATAACTGTACTTGTGAAAGTTTCGAATGTAAAAAGACAGAGCATCCGTCTCAACCGTTGACAAGGAGACGCTGAGGGACTCTGTTTCCGGGTCTTCCCGCAGGACTATTTCGTTGCCGTGACTGTCGACATCGACAACGCTGTTCCTGCTCGACTCACCATGGACGTTTCGGTAAGCAGAATTCGAGCTGTCCCAAACACACTGGAGGTTCGCCCGGCTGCATCTGAGACATCGAGGGACCTGCTCGTCGCACTTGTAGTGTCGCTTTCGACAAGTGAGGCACCCGGTCCTGCTACGCTTGCCATGCTTGCCTGTCCTCGGCACCAATTGGGGCTGTTGTTGCTCTTGCTGTTGCCGCTCCTGTTGCCCTTGTACATCTGATGACGAGCCCGACATTGAGGAGCACAAGCACTACGGGCTTCGACCGATATCGTCCTCACCACAACAGACCATCGGGAAAAACTCAAAGACTGTCAAGTGTGCCATCGATCGCAGCAGAAAATGGAGTAAAGAAGGCCCCGAGCCACAATTGGCTGAGAAATCGGAGGAGAGCAGCGCATCCTGGTCACGTTGCCAGAGCTACCGTGGACGGGATATATGCCATTGCGCCCGAGCAGCGCATCTGATGAGTGCGAGTATACCCTTTGGCGCGAGCGGGCACAACGAGCCGCTCTTTTCGATTCCCCCGGTTGGCCGGTCAGAATGGACAAGCGGGCCCAAGAGTGTGGAGGGCGGGACCGGGGCGGCAGGAGGGGAGTCGCAGTCAGGTTCCAGTGGACGAGGTTCTCTTGTCCCGTTGGTTCTTCCTTGCTGGAAGTCCGAATGTTTGTGCGATGTGTTGTCGATTGCGATTTGTTGAGGTGGTGGTGCAGAATGGGTGGAGATGGCCCGCGTGACCTGGCGGAGGCAGACGGAAGGTCGTCATGCGCGCGCGCGCGGAATCATCCTCGCGACCGGAGTTCGAGTTTGTGAGTTGAACTACCGAACTCCTTCTTTTGTCAGGGAGATTGCACCTTTCCCGTCAGCGAAGGCGAAATGAACTTTCCCGCCCGATCCTTGGGCGGGCTCTCCTGTCCATCATCACGGAATTTGTAAATCGCAGCTGCCAAGGCAGGGTGGTCGCGATAAGGAGATGCCAATTTGCCAAAAGTCTCCGGCAGGAGAACAGTGCCTTTGCACAAATCTGATGCAAGACCCTTCTATGCGGGTCGGCAATCGTGGATATCTGTAGATGTTGTTATTCCCTTGATGCTACGATCGAATTATGTGTTCTCGAATGTAAAGGCGGGAAAATGTTGACTGAAAAAATGCAGGACACGACACAAATCCCCAGCCACTCCGATCCACAATAGAGGCTCATGATCCCGCGCGCTGCTTTTCTATATTTATACATGGATCGCGATCGATTCCCATGCCTAGTCATTCTTAGCTGTGTACGATACCATGGAATCTGTGGATTTCCTAAGACTTGTCCACTGCACCAGATACGTGGGACTCGGTTCCGATGCGAGATGTCAAGCTCCTGCCACGCGTCTGACAAGATCAAAGATTCTTGCAAGCATGACTGGTTGTGTCTTTGTAGCACTTATACTACTCCCGTGCACAGTACTGCATTAAGCTGACGTAACAGATAAGAGCACGCGGTCCTCGTCGGAGATCGATGACATTCATCCAAAAGTCCTATTGGTACTCGAAAAATGTTGGCATGTCATGGTGGTTGGCATGATGAACCTTAATTGACATTGACCTTGACTGAGCCACTCGTATTGGTGAAGGAAGCCTTGCTCGTGCCCTCTCCCTTGCGCCATCCACCGTCGATCTTCTCCAGTTCAGAACCGTTCACAGAGGTCGAGCCACTCTTGACACTGGTAGTTAGGGTGCCCGACCATCGAGTCATGGTCACTACGATCGAGCCTGACCTATCAGAAAACTGGATTTCTGAGCCAGGAATGTCCATAAAGTCGATTGTCGCACGAATCGATCCTGATCTGCAGGACGTTTCGAATTTTGTAGCATTCGTCGCTCCTTGGATATTGATTGAGCCGGACCTGCTTGCCAATTTGAAAGTCGGTGTTCTCATAACAGACGACAACTGAGTCATGCCACTTTGTACATCGATGGAAATGAAGTTGTCGAGCATCTGCTCACTAGAAGGCTCGAAGGTGACGGAGCCACTTTGTGCGATGACTTTGAGACTTCGCGCCTCTACATCAGACACAGATATGGGCGACGATTGACTTGAAAGCACAATATCACCACTCTTGATGGTAGACTGCACGAAGATTGGTAGTTGTTCAGTCTCGATAGAGACATTTCCAGATCCTGACGGCAAGAAGATGCGCACTTCGATAGTCATGCGCGCCCCAATGCTCTGCCAGTATGAAAGTCCTCCGGTCGCGAGTGTGAGAATGTGATCTGACTGAGTGACTTGTATGTTTTCAGTGTCTAGAGTGGTCAGTGATGTGCTGAGGCAAAAGTTCACGCCAAAAGGGCAATAGAAAGTGCACTGACATTGCGCATTCGTGGCATGAGCAATCACCTGAACTTGAATCGTCTTTTCAGTCGTCGCCGCAACGAGTCGAATCGAGCCGTCGAGTATTGGAGAATATCCACCTAGCTTTGAGCACGAAAAAGTAATCCCAGATGCTGCATCAGTCTGGTACTTTTGGTTAAAAACTTCGTGCCTCCCCTGTATACTCTGTGTCGAGAACATGAGTTTCGTCGTCGTATAGAAAGCAACCAACGCCGGTTTCCCAGCAAGAACAAGAGGCAGAAGTAGCAGTTGCAGGCAGGAACAGAGTCAAAGACAAGCGCAGTTTCAGCTTGAATGTGGTGGAAAGAATCAGTTGTGGAGACGATCGATCATGCATCCCACGCCGCAACGTGTTTTTGCATTTGCATGTGATTTTGAGGCCTGAATTTCTGTTTCCAATTGCAAACTTGATTCATCCTGCTGCGCTTCTGCTGGCAACTCCATGGCTATGGCTTGGTTGAGCAATTGTCGCAGCATTGTGTTTGGATCCTTCAATCGTCAATTGTTTCAGCTTGTTATCGTGAACAGGCGACTCGAGTAGAGTAGAACTTTCTTAAGATGATACAAATAACACCCCCTTCCTAATATGAATAATGTACCTGACACTACATTTGTACACATTCGCAAGACATGCTTATGCACCACAGACAGCATCCGCCAGCAGAATTGAGACTCAAGCCTGCAGGCCGGTATCGTGGCCAGGTTGTGGTCGAACATATCCCGGTCATAATGGCTCGATCCTGTACAGAAGCGGCGATCAATTGCAAGCAGTCTTGCGTGCAGCAGCGTGGCAGAAGAGGCTACCGAGTAGTCATCAACTATGACCGTGGTGATATCAGAAGCTGGAGCCCTATGGCTGTGACTGACGGCACATACGACTGAGCGCGATCAATGTCGATTCTCTGTTTTGGGGAATGAGCGTCTGACTCACAACCTTCCGATCTCATCCTTTGTCGACTCAATGAATTCTGGGATATGCTTGCGACAACTTTCGAGTCCAGGAGATACGAAACTAAGATAGTGATAACCACCATCTACCACCACAAATTTCCAGAGGTTGCCTAATTTTTCACTCCATGCGCGTGCCTGATCCACGGAGTAGACTTTGTCGTTTGTGCCATGCATTACAAGACTGGGCACGGCAATTTGCGGTAACTTCTCCATGACGGAATCTCTATCACACAGACAATTCAACGCGGGATCGTATCCCTGCGGTCCAGCATGACGATTTTTCCACATCTCGCATATTTCCTCATACTTGTCGTTGCCTACCACCTCTGGTCCACCAAAGCTGGTCGACTTGCCGAGTAATGCTTGTTCCGTGGGAACATCTGTCTCGCACCACTTGTCGCGACCCGCCTTGAAGATGCCAATGTTTTGCGAAGTCTCCGAGTTTGCGTTTGTACCCACCAGGATCAAGCCTGCGACACGCTCGGAAGCCAACAGGGCCATCCTCATGGCAATGAAGCCGCCTTGGCTGGTTCCCAGCACAAAGAATCGTTTAATGTCCAGCATCGATAGGAGCTCGAGGCTGTCGGCAGCCGTGTCCCAGAAAGTAAATGTTGCACGACCCGTTGTACCTCCGTGTCCATGTTCGTCAATGGCAATCAGATTGTAGTCCTGATAAGCTGAATCCGCAAATTGTGGCTCGTAGAGTCCCGAGTCCATAAGGAACGAGTGGAAGAGCACCAGTGTCGGTTTGTTCTGATCTCTCAGTTCTCTCCGGTACGTCAGCACAACACCAGATTGCAGATTAACTTTTTGCAGAGGCTTCATTGTGGAAGCTTATTAGATCCTTGATCTCGTACCGTAAATTGTCATAGCAAAGACAAAAGAAGGTCTTCGAGACAGACTTCAAGTGAGCTTTGAGCCCGAAACTTTTGCGGAGACTAATATGTGGAGCCACCGGGCATGCTTCCCCGACGTTCATCCGAACATATGCCACAACCAAAGTCAAATTGGTTGCTGCATTGAAGATGCCAGCCAGCTAGGTATGCATGGAGTCTGTACAATTAAGTACACCAGCTGCAGCTACTGAAGCATCATATGCATACCTTCCGGTCTGTCATTGCTATATCGAGCAAGTGAGCCTTTCCTCGAATGTTCGAAGGAATGAAACAGAATCATGGTCGCTCGAGCTCATGAGCCCACAAACAAGTACAATTTGCAACGCACATCAATTAATGCAAAGTCAACAACGCCATGCAAACTGATCAGACTCTGCAGCTGCAGAGTTTGAGGCTAAAAGACAAATCACAGCGAGATTGAAAAGCACATATGTATATGGTAAGAAACAAGCTGCAATAATATATCTCCATTGCTCGAGCTCTCGAGCTATCAACCTCGATTGAGCTCGGCTTGAGCTAGAAACAGCTGTACAACGTGGCTCGAGCTCGAGACGAGCCGTGTGCTAGCGCTAGCTAATTAGGTAGCTCGTCCATCTGGAAAGCATCCTCGTGCAGCTTAAGCGTGACTCACATGCATACTCCCTGCAGCACTCAAAGCCTGAAACGACGACCGAGCCACAATCTGCCTGAAATGAAAGCAATTGATTGGTCAAGGCAGCTTGATTGATTGATTGATTGATTGACTGATCTTACGTCTGATACGTTCTGAGACGATCAGTCGACAAAGCGCTTCCTCCTTTGTTTCAGCCTCAATTCATCCGCATGTTCCAGCACTTGCGCTCATGAAGATTCGCAATCTCTTTTTTGGTTCATCAACGAAGCTGCTCTTGAGTTTTCGCATCTCCCTTCCATTGATATACTGTTCCGTGGATATCCTTTTGAGAGCAAGTGCCATGCTCTATAAGGGGAGCATGAATCTTAAACTTGACTTCTGATAATCACCAGCCACAAGCAGCCACGACCTGCCATACCGTAAGGATCTTGGCGAATCGACCTTTTAAGCTCGATTAGAGCTGAGAGTAACATTTTCTTGGGAGAAATAACTAGACGAGAACGAGCAAAGCACAGTCAAGCGACTACGATTGATAATGACGCCCAGAAAGTACCGTTACTTTACTCTACATGATGCAATCAACTACTGGGTCCTTGCATGTGAAGTATTCCACGAAGACGAGGAGGAAACTGCACACAGAAAGAGTCTTGATGAACTCGATCACATCTACATACCTATATCACGGCTTGTCACGTTCAGATTCGATGCTACTCCAATGCAGAAGAACTTTACAGGTATAGTATGGTCAGACCCATTGACGATGCGAGAAGTGAGGGACTTGGTCCGGGACTACTTTTCCTATAGCAATGCCCAGGAAAGACGAGTGGCTGCGAACAATCTGTATCGTACTGGCGATTTTAGGGCATTTGCTGAGAAGCTTTATATTGAAGAGAAAGGACGACAGCTCAAACGACAGCAGTCAGAAAATGCTCGTGCGCAGCAGTCAGCATTGAACATGTCAGCCTCAGCTCTGGCATATCCCGATCCATCTGCACACGCAATGCATGTTCACGAGAACACTAATCAATATGCTACTCACGACCACCAAGCTATAAGTAGTCCTTCTGACCAACAGACAAATCGATCATCGTCTACTTCTACACGATCGCGCTCAAGATCACCGTCGTCTAGGACTGCGTCGCGAAGGAAGAGGACCTCAGGAAGCCCGGTAAATGGATCCTTGAGGGACAATCCTCACAGGGACACTTCGCCAGCGATCCCGACAGCAGCTCCTAGAAAGAAGAGGCGCAAACTGACTGGCACGAGTCGTGAGAGTGTTGCGAGTACTGATGTTGACCTCGATGCCGCATCGAGATCAGTATTGAATGAGGCTCTAAACAACATACCCAGAGCCACATGTTCAACAAGACAAGTTGAAATTAGTGTACCCAACCTTACTTCAGCAGGAGTAACACCTATAGCGAGAACGTCTTCTCGCAATATCGAGCACTCTGATGCGCATGACAAAGACGCGATGCCGACTACGAACCTACAATTGGCCGTAGGTATATGCAGCTCAAGTGAGGTTTTGATTCCCGGCGTCGCTCAACAATTCTTCAATGCGCGAGCTGCCGCTGTGAAAGCTGCAGATAGTATACGAAACAGTTACGGCCGTAACGAGGATGACTACGATGACACGAGCTCCGTGGCCTCATCAGAGCCACCCATTAAGCATCAGTGGTCGGAGGAGAATCACAAAAAGCTAGACCTGGGTGAATGCCGATTTTGTGGCGGGTTCTACTCACGCATTCAGGGAGGTGGTCTTACAAAGCATGAAACTTATTGGTGCGTGAACAATCCAAATCGACGAGATAGACTCAATTGGAAGCAGACTCCACAACTGAACGAGATACTTGACCTGCGCGACTCACGTAGCCAAAGTACACCACAAACGGAAGTCACGCAGGCACGATTGATCCCATCGGAGCAAGTAACCACATCGGTCGTGTTGCACGAAAAGCCAGTAAACATCGCAACTCATCCAGGGGTGTCGCAGAAGTCTGTTCGGCACGACATACCAACAATACTTCCATCTGTTGAGCCTACGTCACATGAGTCTGTATCGACCGAGTCCAGCACCAACCAAGCTTCGATAGTGGAACTTTGTGCGCCTCCACTGATGGCAATGGAAAGTGCGCCTGTGCATCCGCGAACGACAAAAGAGACCGTTGACCACGCCGTGACGAACTCAATAGCGTCCGCGGCACAGCCTAAGATTTCGCAGGAAGATTGGGAAATGGTGGGAATGTACCTGGACTCTGGAAGTCCTGCTGCTGAAGTGATCGAAATGATTGAGGATACTTTACAAGGCAGCAAACCCTCAGCTACCCAACCTCACCATATCAAGGCCTTCGTACGCCATCTATTGCGCTCGAGTAGTCCGGAGCAGAAAATCGAACGTTTGGCGTTTGTGCTGAAGTACCTCGAGATCGTCCAGCAAGCTGGAGTTTTGACACAGGTTGACACAAATACGTTCAAGGCCATTCTGCATGCGTGCGAGAACAAGCCACAGTTCACTGAAGTCAAAGAGGTCATGCAGGCATATCTAGCTCTCTTTGCGCCCGGCTCGAAGCTCAAAGTGTGGCAATTCCTGAGTCGCTTGGACGGCGGTGTCGCTCTGGTGAAACGATACCGAGCGGTTACAACCTGAAAGGTGCTACCTAGCGTGAGGTCTTTATGAATGTGCAGAGTATGAGCGTTTGCAATTCCCGAGCACGATCTTGGTCGGTATAGACTACAAATGCAAGTAAATACCGGCATTTCAAGAATCAAATGTGTATATATATATATATATATCTATGTATTCTGCATACGTATTCTGCGTCAGATAACCTTTACCTCGTCTGAGGCGGCGTACACACGCCGCGATGAGGCGAAAAGACTTGGTGACGCGTGGTCTGAGTCAGGTCTATATGTGCCTACGTGATTCGAGGTCATTGGCTCCTTCCCTAGATGTATAGCTGTGCATAGCAGATGCGCTCACAGACAAGTGCACTGGGAATCTATCTTAGAGGAAGTGATCACGATCCGACTGGAATCACATCTACGGGAATACTCCGGCTATTCTTATAATAATCGAAATGCGTGAACATCGGGAAAACCCAGGAGAAAGCTCGCGAGCTCGAGGGGATCGATGGGAATCCATGATCTGTCTGCACGTGCACGTATCTGGATGGCCTGATCGATCATGATTTCCAGGCCGTCGCCTCTTGATTGAGTGATTTGTGTGCTCCTCGGGGCTCAGCGATCGCTTGCCTTGTCGCTCGTTGCAAGTGTCCCAGCCCCTGATTCCCCAACACTCCCATCAAATAAAAATACCTACTTAGCTCTTCCCATCTTGCTGCCAGCCCCTGGTGTTAGAATTGCTCGATCATGGATTATATTCTTGAGGTTTGCGACAAGCATCTGGGTCTGGACCAGGCCTATGCTCTTCTTGCACCGATAAATTCCAACTCTACGCTGCTCCAGAGAGCTGCCAAATTCAATGAGTTGGATTTCAGTGCTGGTTCTGTGCTGACCAGAGACAATGCCCTGCGGCAAGCATTCAGTCTCTTCAGCATTACCTGGTTCTTTGGCTTGGTCATGTACTTTTTCTTTGCGACGCTGAGTTATCTGTACATCTTTGACCATCGAACCTTTGAGCATCCAAAGTGGCTGAAGCACCAGATCCGTCTGGAGATCATACAGGCAATGACTTCGCTACCGGTCATGGCGATATGCACTATGCCCTGGTTCTTGGCAGAAGTTCGGGGATACTCAAAAATGTACGCGAATGTAGATGAGTATGGCTGGTTCTACTTTATCGCACAATTCCCTATCTTCCTGCTCTTCACGGACGCGCTCATCTACCTCATTCATAGGGGACTTCACTCGAAGTACCTCTACAAGCGATTGCACAAACCCCACCATAAATGGATCATGCCGTCGCCATTCGCTTCACATGCCTTCCATCCTATCGATGGCTATGCCCAGAGTCTGCCGTATCACATCTTTCCCTTCTTGCTGCCGCTCAACAAGTTTGCCTACATTGCGCTCTTCTCCTTCATCAACCTCTGGACAGTCTTGATTCACGATGGAGAGTACTTGGCGAACGATCCGGTCATCAACGGTGCCGCCTGCCACAGTTTGCACCATCTCAAGTTTAGCTGCAATTATGGTCAATTTACGACCCTATTTGACCGACTTGGTGGCTCATACGTTCCACCAAATCCCGAATTGTTTGACAAGGCGCTTAACAAGGCGTCATGGGACAAGCAGGCTAAGGAGGTGGATGAGATCAGGCAGATGATTGGCGAAATTGATGCAAAGAAACCAGAGGGCAAGCAGGAACACGAGGCGCACTTGATCGAAAAGGTCAGCGTCTTCCAAGAAGGCGGCACCGGCAATGCTCTCGACTCCAAGAACGACGGTCTCAGGACGAGAAAGCACTAGATCGCAGCACATCATCCGCTTTCATCAACATTGTGCACATCAAGGTGCATATTTCAGCGAAGGCAGGCGAGCAAATTACATGGCAGAAATCAGAGCATTTGTCTCTCTTACAAGAAAACATCACAATAAGACTTCTCTTTTTTGTGTTGGTCGTGGATTTGTGAAGGCAAATTGGCGGACAGGGTGGTACGTTGTACGCAATAACTCGTTTCAATATCAGTCTTTCCATTTTCCTTCGCAATAAAGTCACCAATTGCCGAATGCTGCTGTATTGCTTGCAGGTTCATGCGCGATTGCCGGGGAATAAGTTCGCACAGGAATGCCGTCTGGCTTCATAATATTCCCGACCCAGTCATCATTGGTCAGAGTCAAGCAAGGACGAGACGAGGACATGTCACAAAGTGTCGGACATTGTCGGAGACGCCCACCATGTGTGTCTCGTCAATTGCTCGCGAGATACCCCCACTCGGAAAGGGATTACTGGGAACGACAGGCAGCATGGAGCGGTCCGTCAGTAGAAAAGCCACAAATCGTACAGGAGCATCAAGAGCATAGGTTTAGGCTACGGAGACTAGCTACTGGCCATGGAAGAAGCATCAAGAGCAAACAGGATAGGTTACACACGGACATTTTCACACGAAGCATATGCATATATAGAGTTAGCATGGATAGAGTCTTTTAGCAAAAGAAATATCGCACTTCTTCAACCAGTCTGTGTCCAGTGAGCGCCAGAAGAACATCTTTCAATTTGAGGTAACGCAGAAGCACAAGACATGCGCAGGCGAAAAGACTAGTTAGAAATGCGCAAAGAGAATCTACATAGGCATACCGTATGCAAAGGAGAAATACAGAGTTGCACAAAGTCGAGATTTCCCTTCCCTTTGTGCGTGTGCTTGTGCTTGGTGCCAGCCACCGCCTGCGCTCCACCTTCACGTCCCTCCTGCAAGTCTTTCGTCTCGCTTCTCTTCTCTCCCGCGTGTCTCTCTCTCTCTCTCCTTCTCTTTCATCTTTCTCATCAATTCTTGTCAAGTCTAGGTCTCTAGGTTCTCGGTGATCCTTACTAATACAGAGACTGCTTCCTGGTTTTACAGGCCGCGTTCGCGATACGTCAATCCGCCATAGCAACGGACGAAGCGACCACTCACAACAAATATCACCACGAACTTCGTTCACCTTGGCGCGGTACATTTCATCACTCTTCAACTCGCTCTCTGTCGAGTTACATAACTGCTCGGTGATTGGCGTCATGTACTGCCACTAACTGGCGGTTCACCTGCACAGCGATTCTGATATCTTCAACGACACGCACAGCTTGACATTGTCACCTCCAGTAGACACTGCTCTGTCTCTCCAGCCAGCAAGTTGAGCGATGAAGCTCTTCAAAAAGAGGGACACGCATGGTGGAAACCTGGCGACTTCGCCTGCAGACAGTCTTGATCGCACGAATGGCCACAGTCAGCAGCAGCAGCAGCAGCTACAGCAATCGCCGACACCGAGCTCAGGCTCGAATCCCATGCATGGCAACAACTACCACGCTGCACCGGCGGGACATGCTTCCTCCTCACTCCCCAGCGGCTCGATCCGATCTGGTCATAGTGGACGAGAATCTGCGCTGCAGTATCCGTGGAGCAGCCGACGCATAAGCAACAACAATCCATTTCCGAGATATGGACATGCGACCAATGCGCAATCTAGCAAGGTAGGACCAAATTTTGTTTTCGTGTGACCACGATGAGTGGTCTCGGCGGGAGAAGAGCTCGAGGGCTAATGCGATGATAGGACGGTGGCATTTACGTCTTTGGTGGACTCGTCAAGGAAAAGGCAATGAGCGATCTATGGGCGATTGCTCCGATTGACCTGCAGGCACGATTGCTCTCGACCACGGGCGAGATGCCTACTCCTCGCGTCGGGCATGCTGCGCTGCTGATTGGTAATGCCTTCATCGGTATGAACGACATAGTAAAATCTACTTTGCGCAACACTGACACACTAGTCTTTGGTGGTGACACAAAGCTCAATGGACTCGACACGAACCCAAACAACGACGACTCGCTGTACCTCCTCAATACGTCGACCAAGATATGGACCGTGGCCAAAGTCGCTGGCGCCAAGCCGTCTGGGCGCTACGGACACACACTAAACATGCTCGGACCCAAGGTGCTCGTCTTTGGTGGGCAGGTTGAAGGCTTCTTCTTCAACGATCTCGTCGCCTTTGATCTCAACACTCTGAATAATGTTGCTCCTAGATGGGAGTTGATTACACCGGTCGAAGGATCAGAGCCACCACCGAGTCGAACGAACCATATCGCGGTTGCACACAACGACAAGCTTTACGTCTTTGGTGGCACGAACGGTCAGGAGTGGTTCAACGACATGTGGCGTTTCGACCCAATCACGCGCGCTTGGCAACTTCTTCAGTGCTCCGGCTATGTACCGCAACCACGCGAAGGACATTCAGCCTCGCTCGTCGGGGATGTGATTTATGTCTTTGGCGGCAGGGATGTGGATGGAAATGATCTCGGAGACCTGTCGGCCTTTAAAATATCTACCTCTCGCTGGTTCACCTTCCAGAATATGGGTCCCGGGCCATCGGCCAGATCAGGCCATGCTCTGTGTACAGTGGCAAAGAAGATTTTTGTGGTGGGCGGTGAAGGTGCTGCGAGCCATGGTGATGAACAACACGCGTACATTTTGGACACTACCAAGATTCGTTTCCCGGCTGAAACAAGGATCATTCAGAAGGAGATTGATGCAAATGGCGTGAAGGATGACGAGCTCAATAACACTCCCGTGTCTGCACCACGGGGACCTGACACGATGCCACCTACTATACGTTCAGTGAGTGGTCAGGGCACGATGGCACCCTCAAGACTGCCGCAGAGCAACGTCCCACGCACGACAGCCACGAAAGAGGTCTCTCAGTATCAGCAAATGGGACGCCGCGCCTCAGCTGCTGCGATACAACAGCGGGAAAGTCAAATTCGACCCCCGAAATCGTTCCTTGCTCAACAGAGGAATGTCTCCTCGCCGAACCCTGTGACCGACGTGCGCAGTGAAGCGACTAGCGAGCTCGGCGAACGGGCAGTAGTCAAGCGCTCGGGTAGTCTGGATAGCATGCTGGACACGAATGAAGGTTCAACGAATGCTGATCCTGCCACCACCGCCAGAAACGAGCAGCAACGTCTCAATAAAGTTCGTAGCCTCGAGGACATGAAGCAAAGGAGCACCAATGGCCGTCGCGCGATCGATGCTCTGGTCGTGCAGCAGCAGCAGCAGGATGATGAATCGCAACTGGCTCCTGCACTGCGCCATGCCGAAAGCACGAATGCCGTACCTATAGTCCCTCCAGCACTTACAACAAAATCCAGTAAACGACTTTCCCGACGTTTGTCAGCCTACGATGAGCCCAACAACTATCTGACCCGTATTGCCTGGCTCGAAGCGGAACTAAATCTCGCGCGAAAGTCGGGTTATTTACTGTCAAACGATGCACAAAACCTCGACAAGGTCTCGGCGGAGTCAGACTCGAATGTCGTACAAGCTCTAGTCGCCATGCGCAACCAGCTGCACACACTCAAAGAGGAATCCAAATCAGCCAAGCTTGAAGCACAAGAAAAAATCAGTACTGCAGTGAGCGAAAGGGATGTCGCGCTACGCGAAACTGCACATGAAAGAGCACGAAACCTAGCACTCATCAATCTGGATTCGGAGCGATTCAAGACGGTTGAGTTGCAACGATGCCAAGATTTGGAAGCCAGACTGGTGGATGCTTCTACACAAACCAAGAGTCTTGAACGACAAGTATTCTCATTACAATCCGAGCTAGCGTCCACGAAGCGGACGAGAGAAGACCACGACATCTTGCTGCAGCGACACAATGACGCCGCCACAGAAGCTGAGGAAAAGTATGCTGGATTGCTGTCGCAACATAACTCCATGCGCTCAATGTTCTCAGAGACACGGGCGAGTCTTGAGGAACACCAAACAAAACGCATGGAAGCCGAGTCTGCCTTGGCTCTGCAAGAAAATGAAAAGGAAAAGTTAAGAGAATTAGAAGGTCTACATGCCAAGCACATTCATGCTTTCGAGATGACAAATAAGGCGACCGCTGCAGCAACGGCGCGTGCGAGTCATGCGGAGGTGACCCTCGATGCCGAAAGGCAGAAGACTGCTGCTCTGCAAGAGCAAGTTTCGGACCTTAGCAGTCAATTGGCGGGTCTTAAATCACAACTCGAGGAACATGCGAGCATGAAGGTGCAGCTCGAAGAGCAGCTGCAAAGCACAAGAGATGAAGCTGAAGCATCACGCAGTGCCATGTCAGAGGCCATCGAGAGCATAGTCAATCGCCATAGGACCATGGGTCCACATGACCCAGTCCGTCATCAGGCTCAAATGGACAGCCTCTCGCGTGAGTTGACTTCCACCAGAGACATGCATCAGGCTTCGCGCTCCATCATCGACAATCATGAACAAAATTTGCACGATGCCAATCAACGACTAGAAACCGTTGAGGCTACACGTACACAACAAACAAACGAGATATTAGCGATGCAGAGACGACTGGCTGAGAGTCAGACCGAGTTGCAAGACCTACAGGCAAAACATGTAGCGCTCACGGAAGAACATAGCGCACGCCAGTCCGAGCTCGAAGAATCACAGCTCAAGTTTGCTAGCTTGCAACAAATCATGAATGTTCGTCCCTCTAGGCGAGACTCTGTCGAGAAACGAAGGTCGAGAAACCTGAGTTCTCCCATGCAGAACGGCAGGAGCTCACAGACACCGGATGCCAGCAGACTTCGCGAGCTTGAAATGAAGCTCGTAGAGTCCGCCCAATTGCAAAAGGACATGCAGGCGTCCCATGTCAAGGCAACAGAAGAGCTCGAAGCCTTGACGACACGGCATGCCGAGGCTGATGCGCCCCGACAAGACACGCAACGCTCGGCGTCTGTGATTTCGAATCGAGACGTCAGCTCGCCAATACCCATTGGGCGTCATGATTCGATGCGCAATCCGAACAAGGATGTACAATTAGCCCAAGCTCGAGCAGCAGAGGCTGAGAAGCAATTATCCGAGTCTACCCAAAATTTCAAGGAACGTCTAGGACAACTCGAGGCCGACTATCAGAGTGCCGTACACTATGTTAAAGGTACTGAAAAAATGCTGAGACGTATGAAAGAGGAGCTTGGCAAGTACAAGACCGCCAATGCGAAACTGCAGTCACAACTGAACGAGCGAGACTTACAAAGTGGAGATTTGGCCAAGGTTGGCAACGCGCACGATCCGGCACTGAAGGATTTGGAAGACAAGCTGACCTCTGTCACTACTGAAAGAGAGTCCCTGTCACGCGAATTGTCAGACTTGCGTCAGAAGCTTGAGACTACACGTGCGACACACACCGAAAAGCTGACAGCTCTGGAGACAGAACTGAGCACACACAGGGCAAATTCCAAGTCCCTGGACGAACGGACTGCAAAGGTCCAGCAATTGGAGGATGACTTGGAAGAGGCCCATCTCGCCACGCAGAAGCTCGAATTTGAGAATCGCGAGCTGGAGCGCGGCATGAATGAGTCACAGGCCAAGGTCAAGATGTTGCTGGACCAATTCGAGCAATCTGTAGACACGTACAGACGCCAATCAGTCCTTGTGCCTGAAGGTTCTGCTGCTGCTGCTGCGACACATTCTGCCTCTCAGCACTCGAGTCCAAGGACGGGCGAGTCGACTGAGGATGGCAATCACACACTCGCACCACCAATTGTGAATGGCAACCCGCGGACCTCTTCCGCACTGGACCTCTTGGCCAACGAACTGGACCAGTTGCGGTCCCATTGGGAATCGAGTGCGCGTAATCCGACCATCCAAACTCCGGATCTCAGTGGCTCGGGAGACATGTTGGACACGACGGAGTTTATGAAGCACGAGTCCATGCTGCGTTAGGATCATCGTATCACAAGAAATTTGACGACCGTATATAGTTTTTCACTTAGCATACTCTAAGCATTTCAAAGTTGACTGTGTGAGGTGAGTTTAGCTCAACAAGCGCTGTGATCTGTGATCAGTACCACGAGCGCTGAACTCTGATCCTCTGTGATCACCTACCTGTCTCTATCACACGGTTCATTTCATGAAAACTTTTCCCGCGTAACATCATTCTTCTGGCCACAACAAGCTTAGCATGGG
Organism: Taphrina pruni; assembly: GCA_005281585.1. Taxonomy (NCBI): domain Eukaryota; kingdom Fungi; phylum Ascomycota; class Taphrinomycetes; order Taphrinales; family Taphrinaceae; genus Taphrina; species Taphrina pruni. The sequence goes on along the minus strand of RHGH01000026.1, from coordinate 204,379 downwards.
AGGACGTCTTTCGTCACTCGTTGATGTCGTTGTTATTCACTATCTTTCATGACATTTGAGACTTTGCCTATACTCTGGGGTACTCTGAATTGTTTCGTTCTCGGGAGCAACCCTTTGTGGAAACGCTCATATCTTCGATGGGAGAGAAATGTGTCTCAAGAAGGTGATTCCGAATCTGATCACTCTGTACTCCTTGGCTGTCTGAGCTTTTCGCTGCATTGTGGGATGGGATAAACACAATCGCGAGCTCTCAGTACTAAACAACCACATGTCTCGTGCATGGAGGTGTTTCAGAAGCACTTGCAGCAAACTTGATTGAGCTTGAGCAAGTCGAATGTCGTTAAGACAAGTCTTCGAGTCGTCTCAACCTCCATACACCTCGTGTTGTCAGGCTTTCAGGAAGATCTTGATAAATGCTGGTTCGAACGGACGAAGACGGCCCAATCATCCTGGCGCAGGAGGACTTTTTCGCATGGGAAATGGATCTAATGGGTCGACTGGCAGCAGAAGGCATTGATGGACATGTATTTGACAAATCCACCTATTCACATGTGCCGCTGTGCCAGGAAATCCACGAGCTATATTTCAAGGTGCTATTGGCTCGCTATCCTGCTCTCGTGCGGAGAGTGAACGAGCACCCTTCTGATGGGAGTACTGATAATGTTGTTGACGACGACGACGACGACGACGACAAGCCAACGCGGTCCGAGCCGTTCTGCCTCAAGGACATAGACGGGACCGCACCCTTGCCGGCAGATGTGTACAACGAGTTCATGGAGGCAGCCACGCACGCTGAGCGATACGTTAGAGACGATCGAAAAGCATGGTACTGGGTTCGACGGGGTCTGAGTCTCGGCGTCGCACTGAGCACATCGGGCATGACTGCACGCTCAGCCTATGAAATGGTCAAGGACCTCTACGGCACCTACTCCCAGGTACAGATTCATCGCCTGATGATTGAAATACACGACATGAAACTGCTCGACGTCACACCATTGACGCGCAGCAACGTCAAGGCCTTTCTCGAGCGGCACGCGGATCTCGTGGGCAAATTACACTTTATGGCTGAATCCGGACGCGGGTCACACACGACCCCGGATGACCCGTCTGCCTGGTGGCACGATCATTACACGCATCTCTTGCGCTCTTTGCCCCGGGAGATGGCGAGTATTCAGTACTCTCATATGCACGATCCCCTCTTGAAAGATCCCCTGGGAGATAAGGAGAAGGCGTACACTAGACTTCGGGCCGACATTCGAGGAGTCCTCGCATACGCCGAATTCGACGATGTGAGCCCTGTTGAGCGGAAAAAGACGCGTAGGCGCAGAGTAGCTGGTACCGAGTGATGTAACGATTCATCACGAAGAGTACATTAAAATTAGCTGCGCCGGTGATGTGAGACGCTCAATGACGAGACAACCTCATGCAATCGACGACTTCATTCAATCCTGCAACATTTAGCAGCTCTTAGTTTCAACACACGAGAACTAGTACTTGACAATGACTGGCGGATGGGTAGTGAACGCTCTATCACGCAACAGGAAATTCATTGTATAGTGTTAATTTTATGAATAGATGAATGATTGTATAACGGATAGGAAATGAGAGGAAATGACGAATACACTCATGCGATTGCCTCCGCGACCAAGTCCGCCAACTGCTTGTCCTCACTCCGCGCTGAAATCTTGACCGTGACGCCGCTCTTGGCGGAATAGGCCATTTGCACGTTGGCGAGCACTTTGGCTCCCGCGATGGACTTTCCAGCGAGTTTCATGGTATGGATGGACTGTTGCAGCGGTGTATCCGACCCCTCGAGGGGCTGCATGCTGAGGGCGGCGATCACCTTGTCGCACGCTTCCTGCAGGGAAGTGAGGGAGGAGAGGGCATATGTCGCGGCACTCTGGGACGCGATGCCGAGGCCGTCAAAGGTGCCCGCAAAGTTGGAGAGGTAGAGTGGCGTGATGTACGCGCCCGCGGAAATCTCGAGCGAGTCGACTTCATACTCGTCCTCGTACCCTTCCTCCTGAACCTCGCCATTCGATGGGTCCACCTCTTTACTCGTGTATCGCAGTGTATTGGCGAATTCCGACACGCCGAATGCGGCGTCAGGGGAGCGGGTGAAGGAGACGTAGACGACTGCGTTCTCGGAATGCGTGGCTTTCGCACCTTCCAGGAAAAAGTCCTCGGTGAAGAGCTCTTCCTCAATCGGTTGGGCGAGCACCGAGATGTTCTCCAGCACAGTATCGGTCAGGGTGTTTTTAATGTCATACTGCAGCACGAGGTGCTCAGCATAGATATGTGGTCGCGCGGTGACATAAAATTCCATCTCTGTGGTCGTGAGGGCCACCTGAGCACCAGTCTTGAGCAACTCGCCATAACTCTTGAATTCTTCGATGGCACCAAGCTGTTCTGCAAATTGTGTCAATGATGGAGTCGGCACTGTGGCGGCAGTCTCCATCGCCGGAGCTGCGATTGTCTCCTCCTGTCCACTGATTTCCGTCTTTGATTGCAGAGCGGCGGCATCACTCTCTTCTCTCGTGATGACTTGAATTTCCTCAATGTTGAATGACGTTCCGTAATTTGCTTCCTGTACATAGAGCACAAGAGCCTTTTCGAGTTGTGGTAAAGAGTAGGTCGATTCATTGTCCACGTACTTTGCGGAAAGCTCATCACCAATGATGCGCAGGTTCAGTGCTGCACGATCACGAACCTCGTCATCTGGATCTCCAAGACATCGTTTGAGCAATATAGTGATGCTCTCTGTCAACTTCGGAACTCTGGCAAATCTGGCAAGTGCATTGACAGCAGATGCGCGAACAATGGCGTTCTCCAGAATGACACGGTTGTAGATGTAACGTACATATTTGCTCGGCTCAGCAGCCTTGGGTCCTTCACGACCAAGCACGAACAATATCCTTGTGGCCAATTTCGCATATTCACAATCTTCAATGAATTCACATAATTGAGAGAGTGCTTCCTCCTTCGACGCATCGACATATTTGATGAGATCGAACAAGGCATCGACAACAGCCTTCTTGAACTCGTACCCACCCTCGTCTCGAAGTGTTTGCGACAAGAAGTTTATTGTGACTTCTTGCTTGGCTGGGAACTTCAGACACAAAGCTCTGATTGAGGACACGACAATGATTTTGAATTCGTCCGAAATGTCAGCCATGAAACCTTGGATGGTCTTCATGAGTCTCTCAACACTCTCTTCTGAACCTGTCTTGAGAAGAGTTGTGATAGCATACGTCGCGATAGAGCGATTCGTGTCACTAACAAGAACTTCAATCTCAGCATTGAGAGACGACATCATATGTGGGAGTCGCAGGGAGAATCTGTTGAGAATTCTGATTGCAGAGAATCGTGTAATGTATCGGGGAGATGTGAGGAAGAGCTGGAGTGTAGTGAGTGACTTCGTTGCTTCTGACTGTGTTACGTTTGGCAATGTCAAGATTGCTTTCGCCGCTTCGAGATTGACCATGTCTGACTTGTGTTGCAGCCACTGATCTAGCAAGGCCATCATGGGTGCTCGGAACTGTGAGTCCTCATCAATCATCTGTCGCGCATATCTGACCAAAAGACAGATAGCCCAACTGCTTCGTAAATTCGGAGTGCTTCCACCACCAAAGAATCCGCCGCCGCTCTTTGCAGGTTGGGAGTAATTCTGAATCATCTTCACTATACCCATCCGGTCATTGCCTCGCATAAGATATAGCAGACCTAGAGCATGGTATTGACACATGAATGTTGGGTTTGGTCGGATATTGAGGTGAGACATGTTTGCAGGTACAGCTATGGTTGAGCCGACTGTCCGTGAAGTCATGACTTCACTAACTTGATTAACCCAGCGTCTAACAATGTCCTTGCTCAGTGGAAAGAGGTGGATTGAAGACACAAGAGCTGCACTGGACACGGCAGGGGTCTTGTCAACTATAGCAGTACTGATAGGCCTTTCGATGACAGGAATGCTGCCAGCGTCGATGATTCGGCAGAGTGCTCGAATGGAATTAGGTCTGTAAATGGTTTCGGATGAGGTCGACGTGTCCTTCATTATCGATGAAGTGATCATGATGGTGTCTTCAGCCGTCTTTGCCAGTTCTTGCATCACAATGTACACCATTTGACGAAGTGAAGCCTGGATCGTCAGTTTTACGCACCCAACAGTGTCTACGCGCAGAATCTCACATCTTTGTGTTGAAACAGCTTGGTCATGCCAAAGAAGAGATCTGTACTTTCGTGTGTACTGAATTGCTCGCCGATCGACAAGAGATAGATGATCTTGGTCAACAGAACGCGACATTTCCTGGGTGATATCGGACTCTGGTTGAATATTCGAGCTTCCTGGAACACGGTCGTGCGGTCTATGTTGGCAAAGAGATTGCCCTCGGAGTCCTCATCCTTCTTGGAGTATGACATGACAGCGATGCCTGACCCACCTGGCTGCCTTCAGAAGTCAGACTAGGTTATCACAAGCTTTCTAGTGACCAGTAAATTGTTCTTGACCTATTGAAATCGTTGCCTGCGTTGTCTATCTACGTGTTTGGGAGGTTGTCTCCTGTCGTTGCATTGTAGTAGCACACTCACCAGTCAGTCAGTCAAGCCAACCAACCAACCAACGCCAGAACCTGCATCCCGTTCCCTCAGAACTCGCGCGTTTCCCACTCTCCATTGTCGGTGCACGTGTTTCAATCTTTGCCCGTGTAGAATACGACGCAGACGCTAGAACGCGACGCTCGATCCTTCTTCAACGAGTTGCTGCGTCGCCATTTATTGAGCACTCTTGACCAGGCCTGACATAGCTTTGACTTGACCAGAGAGCTGTCGGTCGATGGCGGATCCACAGGTGCTCAAGCCTGAAAAGGACTACAAAGAAATCCTCGATACTGAGTTCCCGGCCATAGAGGACTTAGCCAAGAATGACCTCGCAGCTGCGGTTGAGAAGCTCACCGTGCTCGAGAAGCAGACACGGCAAGCTTCAGACATGAATTCCACTGCTCGAGTCCTCGTGGAAGTCTGCAAAGTATGCCAGGAAGCGGGTGACTATGGCATGTTGGCAGAACAGGTTCAGCTGTTGTCAAAGAAACATGGTCAATTGAAGGGAGCTATCACACGGATGGTGCAATACTGTATAGACCTGCTGGATTCGTGCCCTACCGAAAAGATTAAGCTGGAATTAATTGAGACCTTGCGAACAGTTACAGACGGGAAGATATATGTCGAAGTTGAGCGAGCACGAGTGACCCGAATGCTGTCCAAAATCAAGGAGGATGCCGGTGACCTAAAAGAAGCTCAAGAAATCCTCACGAGTCTGCAAGTCGAGACGTTCGGTTCCATGGACCGTAGGGAGAAGACGGAGTTCATTCTCGAACAAGTCAGGTTGACCTTGGCGCGCTCTGACTTTGTGCTTGCCCAGATCCTGTCACGAAAAATATCCACGAAAGCTTTTGAGAATGAGGAATTCCACGACCTCAAATTGCGATACTACGAGCTGATGATCAGGATCGGGCTCGAGAACGACTCCTACCTCGACATCACAAAATACTACCATCACGTGTATTCTACACCGTCTGTCGCCAATGATTCCTCAAAGTGGCACGACATTCTCTCAAACGTTGTATATTTCATCATTCTCTCACCTTATGATAACGAGCAGTCAGACCTTCTACATAGGGTCGCAAGCGACACGGCTTTATTAGATCTACCCATGCATCACGAATTGCTAAAGTGCTTCACAAATGTCGAGCTCATGAGGTGGCCAAGAATCGAAGAGATTTATGGACCACATCTGAGGAGCACACCTGTGTTTGCCAAAGGTGATCAAAAAGCCGAGAAGCGGTATGAGGCATTGAAGAACAGGGTGATTGAGCATAACATCAGGGTCGTGGCAAAGTACTACTCTCGAATAACGTTACCGCGCCTACAACAACTCCTGGACTTGTCGGCCACGGAGACTGAGAGTCAACTATCGGCACTTGTCAGCAACAAATCCGTGTACGCGCGAATAGACCGGCCGGCACAAATCGTGACTTTCCAAAAGGCTCGCAAGAGCGAGGAGGTGCTCAAGGATTGGAGCTATGATGTCGGTCAATTGATTGGAGGCATCGAGAAGATTCGGCAAATGGTCATGAAGGAACACACACTGGTCGAGATTGAGCCGCGAGTGGCAGCTTGAGCTTCGTTCCCACCTAGATTTATATAGCATATGGTAGCGTCTCGCTGTTTATGATATTTACGACTGAGATGTACCTTGCCTCCCCCTAGCAAGGCACTTCCTTCAAAAGGGAAGAATATGATTGTTACAACCGCGACGAGGCAGAAGAGGTGTCCATAATCAATTGCATGTGAATTTGCTCATCTTTCGGCAGTTGAGTAAATCAGCTGCCGCCGCCAATTCTGTATGAATCCCAAGAAAAGTTGGTTGCAAACAATCCACGGCTCTATTTGGTCCCCTTTCGTGCAAGCGTATGCTGCTGCTCCATGGCTCAGCGACAGGCACTGCAACTGATGTCGCAATATCTCTCTATCGTCTGGCGAGGCGATACCGTATCCCCGACCTGCAGCTTTGTGCGTTGGAAGATGTGAGTCTGGTGGACTTGCTAGAGGCGGAGATTGCCATCTTTGTAGTCAGCACGACCGGAAATGGGGATATTCCAGCTTCGATGCACGGGTTCTGGTCGTCGATGCTGCGAAGCGATCTGGACGACACTCTGCTGGAGGACATGAATTTCATCCTGGTCGGTCTCGGGGACTCAAAGTATGCACAGTTCAATTGGACCGCCAAGAAGCTGCGTCGGCGATTGACGCAGTTGGGAGGCAATGAAGCGATGGATATGGTCATGTGTGACGAGAGCGCGCATGAAGGGCTCGACACGGCTCTGCTACCTTTTCTACAATCGTTCGGAGTCTTTCTGAAGCAGCTCAACGGAGGCGAAGAACCAATCTCAAAAGAAACGATTTTGCCGCCGGTTTGCCCCATAAGTCTCGATTCTCATGGTCCACCTCCGCTTGAATCGCTGACTCTCAATGAGACTAGAAGCCCGCGCTTATGGGCCAAGCTGATTCAGAATCGACGATTGACACACGCAAAGCACTTTCAGGATGTGAGACTCCTTACCTTTGTCGTGTCGACAAGCAATAGACAGACTATAAATCCCGGAGACGTTTTGAGTCTCTATCCTGCAAACCGAGATGCTTCTGTCGACAGATTCCTGACACTTTTGGAATGGCAAGGCTTTGCAGACGAACCTGTCCATGTACCCACTGATAGCAAGGCTTTCAGGCTCTTTTGTACTTCAAAGACGACATTGCGACAATTCGTCAAGGAGGCCGTCCCGATCCATGGTATCCCGGCGTTGAGCTTCTTTTCACGACTGAGACAATTTACAACGGATGAGAATTTTGTCGAAAAGTTTGACGAGTGGGAGACATCGGAGGGCAAGGATGACTTGTACGATTACCTCACCAGGCCACGTCGCACTCTCTTGGAGGTGATTGACGACTTTTCTAGTGGCATCAAGGTGCCGGTGGAGCACTGCATCGATCTCTTTGGGCTCACTGTATCGCGAAGCTACTCTATTGCCAATGCTAGACGCATTGACAAGAACACGCGAGCTCACGGAGAATGTCAATTCGAGGTGGAATTACTCGTCGCCATGATCAAATACCAGACAAAGATCAAGGAACCCCGCCAAGGTCTTGCGTCGAGGTACCTGTCGAACCTGGAGCCTTCTGCGATATCTGAGAACGCGCAGTTGCGAGTGAGTCTGGACAAAGCAATCATTGAGGAAAACAAGATGCCAATCCCAGACGAGTCAATCCCGCTACTCCTCATTTGCACTGGCACAGGCCTTGCTCCTCTGCGTTTCTTCATTAATCGCCGGCAACAAGGACAAGAAGGCAACGTCGCGAGAGTGCACGATATCACACTCTTCTTTGGGTGTCGCTCGCACGATGACGATCTCGTAGAGTCCTCGATGACGGAGGAACTATGCAAGACCATCACAATCAAGCACGCATACTCGCGTCTGGCCGAGACGCCACGCACATATGTCCAGGACCTGGTCGTGCAGGAATCAGAGCTGGTCAAGCGCATACTGGCCAACAATGGCCGTGTCTACCTGTGCGGCTCGAGTGGAGCGATGCCGGATGCCGTGTGTGCGGCAATTGATGCCGTCGCTGGGACGGGCACGACTGAGCGACTACGCGAGAGCGGCAGGTGGTGGCAGGAGACGTGGTGATTCTCCCTCTTTTTGCAATGGCGTTGACTATGAATGATGAATGAGCATGAAGCAGGAGCATTAGAAGTAGAAGTAGAAGCACCAATACGAGTTACAGTCATGGCAAATGGTGAAGAGTTGCAGCAAAGAACGAGAAATTCCAAACTTTGTGCCGCGCCTCTTCAACCTTCTCACCTTCTCCACTCTTCTCGCCCGCCTCGTTTCCCTGCGCAACCCATCATCATCATCACACGACCCTTTTCTTATCGCCTTTCACGTATTCTTATCGTGTTACGCAAGGACTTGGAAAGCATATCGAGGTCAGTTGGTCGACGGCAATGTTTGCCATGTCGCGGACTTTTTGCATCCTGCTCGTCATATGCTCGATTGCCCTGCTGACGCTGAATTCCTCTATTCCCGCGCCGGTCGACAATAATCCCATTGTACGTAATATATACTCTTCATCCCTTTAGATGACGATTTTGACGATACTAGTGGTCAGGGACAGGGGCGACGCATGAGATTCGCACGGGCGAGGCACAGGGCAATCATACGTTGCGCGCGCGACTCGCTGCTTTTGGTGCCAATGTAGAGCATCGTCAGGCCATCAATTTGTCCATGACTTATGATCTCAACCTCGGCTGCGATGAGGATAGTTTGCGGGATGGTCACGCAGTCATGATACACGGAAAGCACAAAGAGGAGGAGGACTCGCCACGACGGGATCAGGATGATGATGATGATTGGGTCCTGCTGATGCGCGGCGAGTGTTCCTTCATCAATAAAGTGAGAAACGCACAGGCGGCGGGGTACCAGGGCGTCATCATCGGGGACGACGGAAGCTCGTACGATTCCCTGGTGACCATGTTTGCGCGGTTCGCGGACGACGTGGTCATCCCTTCCCTCTTTGTCACGCATCAATCGTACGTCGTGCTGCGCGACGCCGCGGCCGGCGACCCGTTCCTGCAAGTCACGGCCGACACGAGCGAGATGCGCACGGACTGGCCACTGCTCGACACCCTCGTCTTCATCTGCTTCTCGCCCCTCTGCACGCTCTTCATCGTCTATGTCGTGCTCTATTTCCGCCGCCGACGCCTGCACCTCAACAACATCCTACCGCCGGCGTACCTTTCAAAACTCGAGACGGTCGAGTACATGGCCAAGGACGGCGTCAATGCCGAATGCGTCATCTGCCTCGACCCTTTCCAGGACGAGGAGAAACTCCTCGAGTTGCCCTGCAAACACCTCTACCACGCCGACTGTATCCGCAAATGGCTCATCGAGCGCAAGAAACTCTGCCCCATCTGTAAGCGCGACGTCAGTGTCGGCATCGACGTCCGCGAAGGACGCATCAGCGAGTCTGCCCTCCAGTCGCACGAATCCTCGTCCGCCACGGTCACACCGTCAGTAGCAACGCCCGTCACGCAAGAATCAATCAATGAAGAGACGCCCCTTCTAGGTGGAGCGCCACCTCCTTCAAACGGCACTATACCCGTCAACACCGCTCCCTCGCAGTCGAGGCACGACGACCGCGAAACATCAAGATCGCCATAGACTGGGGTCTCTTCTAACATGACGATATCTTGTGTCAAGGACATGAATCCCATCTTTTTGTTCATGGTATTCACTTATTTCACGATAGCGACGGCAGCACAAAGAATTTTCAAATCGTACTTTTTGCATTCCCCATCACGTCGTGCCATACAATTTTTGTGTGTTTATGAATGAATTCGTGATACGTATATCTTTCTGAATTCAAAACTATGTACAGTTTATCTTGTGTTGAGAAGGGTTGAAAATGTAGATTCGTTTCTTAGGTATTGTTGCCACTCGACAGTCGTCTTCGTGTGTGAACTAGATCGAAACGCCATGCTCGCTGTACGGGACGATCTGATATGACTTTGCTCTCTGTCGTGCCGTCCCTCGGTCTCATCTTGTATCTATTACCCGCGTGATAGGTAGAGACTTTGGTTTATGCGGCAGCGACTCCCTCGGGCAACTGCGGCTGGACGGGTCGATTATTCTCCGCCATGACGCGGTTAATCATGATGCCGACGCCCTCGAATATCCCCAAGAGACAAGCGCATCCGATGGCCGAGTTCCGCGCCGCTTTCACACCACTCCTCACAGCGAGCGAACCACCCGTAAAGAAACCCGCAATAATCGCATTCCAGGGGTCTTCTTTACGACGTACCGCTTTCACACTACAATCAAACGTCGAAAAGAGTCCTCCCCAAACGCCGAAATTTCCACCCAATACCGGTGCACGCGCTTTTACCGCCGACATGGCACCCGAAAGTTTCTCGCCGCGAGGACTGTTGCGGTACCCCTTGATGCTGTGCCAGATAGATCCCCCGATCGCTCCCATCGCAAAGGCACCACCGAAATCGGTCAATATCACGTACGGACACGGGTCTCGCGTGTGATCTGCGTGTGCCATTCCTCAGGACTATACTCGATGCTCCTAGCTGTAGTCTTGATGAACGAGGAAGGAAGAATGAAAAGGAGAAGAAGAAGAAGAAGCGGATTTGTCGACTCCGCTGATTGAAGGGCAAGTCGATTGCTCGTGTGGCGGAAAGAGGATATGGATCTATCGGAACCCCTGGACGCAAGAGAGATGACCGTGTCGATGAAGATAGATGCAGAGGATGGTCAAGGAGACCGACGCTCGTCAATGATATCGACGTTGTGGGTAAAGTCTGGTGATTTCTGAGGATGATGCTTTCAAGAAATTGTAAACTATTCCCGATACAATACGATATCGACATGCGGGACTGATCAGTTCCATCAGTTGACGTGATTGCAGTGCAACGAATCTTCACTTTTGGCACAGAGAAAGAGAGTAGATTAGACATATTTTCATTGCGCATGCTATTCTTTTTTTTCCATTGTGAGCGCCTCGTCTACGGCCCAGGAGCTACGATTGTATCATATCTAGTGACGAATTTGACATTCTCCATCTTCTTGACTGCCTCGGGATCTAAAATATTGCCCGACTCATCTTGGTAAATGGTGCTTTGCAGGGTCCTTGCTGAGCCTGCGGGCACTTGTTCGGGCAGCTTTGCTGCTTCGCTCGGTTGTTGGACTTCTTGTGCAGCTTGTGGTGGTGGCGGTGCCGGTGGAGCTTGTGCTGCTACATCGGCAACGTGAGTGTTACCAGCAGGAATTTCTGGTTGTACAGCTTGTTCCACTGGCTTGGCACCTTGTGCAGCAGTCGCTGTAGGTACAGGACCATCAAATTTGATCTTGGCGTAATCCGCATATGTATCTGGGTACTGGTTGCAATCAAAGTCCCAAGTCTTGACAATCCTGGACGCCTCGCAAGAAGATTTCGTCCATTCGAGTCCGTATGCTACCGGAGCATAAGCGTAAAAGACCACGACTGAAGCAGCGACTAGAACCAAGGCCGCTACAGAAACAAGTCTTCGAGGTATGATTTGACCTGAGAAATCGAACAATTGTGCAAATGTCAATATTGAGAAATACAAGGCCGGAAAGTAGTGGTGTAGAAATAATTGACGTTCCATCAAGAAAAATGGAAGGTAGTGGAATGCCCACCCCAAAGCATAAGTTCCAACACGGAGATCATACGACCACAACTTGGGCGATTGTTGATAATCGGAATAGCCACGCTGCCATCGTAGAACGCTGATTGCCTTCAATCCGGCATAAGCCAGGATCCCTCCAGTCGCCAGGGCCCAAACGAATGCATTACCGATGAGGTAGACATGCTTCTGGTCTTTACCCCAAAAGTTGATGCCTCTTTTCAGCAGCGGCCAGGAGCTAGGTCTGGAGTCCCAGTTGTGCGACTCCACTAAACCTGCGTTTGTGGTCCACATCACTTTGTGCAACTCCCAGAATTTCCCGAAGAATCCTGGACGCTTGTACGTGATACGTGGAGCATCCGGTGGTGATAGAGGATGGTGATTACTCTCGATGTACCATATCGAGTTTGGAATCGTTCCTTGCGTGGCAGCAGTGACTTCCTGCTGCTCAAAGCCCCACGACGGCAACTTCACCTTGTGAGAGAACAGGGCAGCACCGGTCATCACATGAATAAGTCTGAACTTTGAGCTAATTGCAGTCAAGTTGTGCCTGGCTGCAATGTCAGGTGTATAGTCGTCTTGAATCTCGATTCGGAATAGATCATTGGCATCTCCATTGAAGCCTTCAAATCCGTATGCACTGACTTCATTCTGCCATTCGACCTCCGTGACGATTGGACGGACATCATGGGAATGCAGACGTTTCTGGGTGGTAGCATGCCACAGTTTCACGACCTGTCCGTTTGTAATCTGTGTCGGAGGGCTCTGGACTGGATCAGTCTCATCAGTCTCGTTATACAGCATCCAGTCATTGTTCGCGTCTTGGTGGGGGTACAGTGTCACTTGTTGCTGCTTAGAACCGCCAGGATACACTGCAGTGTGCGAGTGCAAGTATCCCCCTTGGGTGTTCCAATGCTTCAAGGTGATTGTGTTACCAATTGAGACCGGAGCCAAGGTTGGGGCTTTTGATTTCGTGTTCAACGTCGACTGAAATTCGGAGGACATGAATCCATCACCATCGCCTGGGTTGACCAGACATTGGAAGTGTATCGCAAACATTCCCATGTAAAAGACAGCAGGCAAGACCAGCAAACAAAGAGCTCGAGCTAGGAAGAGCTGAGATAGTCGAGGTAGAGAGATGTGTAGGTTGCCGAGTTGTGTAAACAACTGGTAGACGGTGACCGTGCCGAGCCATCCTATGGTGAACAGTCCAACCCACTTGATCGACACAGTAGCGCCAAGGGAGAGACCAGACAGAGCGAGCCACAACCACCATTTCGTCGTCAGATGCTGTCTGTAATCTTCATCAATGATGGTAAATTTCTGAAAAGCATACGCAGTCAGAGCAGTTGCAGTAATCAGTGGTGAATCGAGCAAGATCAAACGTGCATTCGTCAAGAGACCATTCTCAAAAGTGACCAACAGACTAGCCATGACGGCCACGGCCTGAGAACACCCCGAGGATCGCAGTGTCGAGAACGTGAGCGAGACGAGTGCTACACCGAGCAGCGCAGGCATGAGTCGCATAGCCACATACGGCACGCCTGGCTCGAGATAGTCCTTGCCAATGTCCTTGAAGTCAAAGTTGCCATCGAATCCCGCAATGTACGACACCAGTGCGAAGAGCATCTTGGCCAGTGGAGGATGCACATCCATAAAGAACTTTCCCTTGATGTACTTTGACGCAAACCCACCAAAGTGAACCTCATCAAACACCACCGATGCCGGCCAATGCAGCTTGTATAGTCGGACCACGAGAGCGACCACGGTCACAGCGCCCAGCAGATTCGAGTCTGAAAGTGAGCTCGAGGGCTGTCGAACCTCCACGTTCCCATTGGTATCAGCCACTGCCTTTGGACTCTTTGGCTTTGCCATGACGGTCGAGTGTCGCAATCCCTGTGTACAGTGGTCCAAGAGGTTCCTCCAGCAGCAGAAATAGGGACGTGATTGACTTTGTGCTACAATGGCTGTGGTGGTGATGTTGGTGGAGGTCGCGCTCGAGAGTTTGTGCTACGCTGGCGCAGCCTGCCATCCTTGGTATCATCTGTGGGAGCTCCATATATCAGTGGATTGAAGATCAGAATCACCATCAACGTTGTCCTCATCACGAATCTACAAAATGATGCTCAACCTCGACATGGAGTATTCTTGCTTGCTTTGGGTTTTGTCTGATGAATTCTTCAGGATTGCTACAGACTAAATATATTCAAACCGTGACTCATACTTGACTGGCCTTGATGCTTGATGATTTGCTTGCATGTGCTACCTCTTTGCAAACCGTCGCTGTGAAAGCTCAAGCATTGACCAGTGGCTGGCTAGCGGTCGGCAGGTTCGCGAAGGATGCAGGGGTTGCCGGCTGCACAGGCTGAACGCGCTGCAGCTTTGGTGGTTTTTTGCCAGCCTGAGGGTCGTCTCCACCACCCTGCACCTGTGGTGGTATCGTCGTCTCAACAGCTTGAGCGTTGCTACCACCGCCCGGCACCTTTGACGGTACCTTGCCAGTCTGAATGTCGCTGCCGACACCCTTGAGCAAGGCATCGAGTCCTCCTCCAAGCGGTCCTGGCAGCAATTGGGCCAACCCAGTACCGATGTTGGCCACAAGGGCTCCAGCCCCGAGCTTTGCGCCATCCTGACGCTTGTAGATCTCGGCAGTGGAGCTTTCATCTGTGGATTCTTCATCTGTGGAGCTTTCTTGCATGGAGTCCTCATCATCCTGAACTTCTGACTCAAATTCAGATGTTCTGGACGCGCCTCGCTTTGCCTTGGACGAATTTGCGGGTTCTGCTGGCAGCGGCGTGCTTTGCTCGTTACCACCCTTGTCGTCCTTTCCCGTGACCGGAGCGGCTGGCGCGGCAGAAGGTGTGCTGGCAGGTGTCTCAGGTGTCTCAGTCAGTGGCGGGTACGAGGATGGCTCGGTTGAAGTGCCATTGTTGTCCGCGGTCGGTGCTGGTGCCGGCGTTTGTTGAGGCTCAGCCGAAGTCTTGGGCTCAGCCGGAGCCTTGGGCTCAGCTGGAGTCTTTGGATCATCCGGAGTCTTGGGCTCAGTTGGAGTCTTTGGATCATCCGGAGTCTTGGGCTCAGTTGGAGTCTTTGAATCATCCGGAGTCTTGGGCTCAGTTGGAGTCTTTGGATCATCCGAAGTCTTGGGTTCAGTTGGAGTCTTGGGCTCAACGGGAATTTTCGGTGCAGGGAACATGCCAGGAGTGCTCGGAGAAGTCCATGGCATTGCGCCCGATTCGGTGGGTAGGCCATGTAGCTTTCGCCAGGCCGACAACCAACGAGTCAGAACGTCACTTCCAGGAGCCGGTGGTGCGTCACCGGCACCTTCGGTCATGAAACCAAAGGTTGGTTGCCGCTTCATTTGTTGTTCATCATTGACGACAGGCTCGATTGAGTTTGTCTCAAAAGATGCACCCGGTGACGATGGCACTTGAGCTTGCTGAGGAATGACTGCAGCACTGACGGCTGCGATACTGAGGACGTGAGAGAATCGCATACTGTTGCTGTTCAAGATTGGTAAATGTTGCATCTCTGTCTCAGCAGGGGAAATCGCTTTTATATGTGCTTTGATATGTTTGACATGTTTGCACTTCGTCACGATTCTGCCTCGGCAACCTTTGCAAGACAACCTACAGGTAAATTGCATATAGCTTCACTTTGACAATCAAGTGGTTTCATCGCCTCGATACACAACGTCCTCATGAGTTTCAATTTTAGCCTCGGATGTCTTTGTGTCTGTTGTAAAGTCGTCAAGAGATCTGGAGTTATGAGTTGAAGGTGTAGACTTTTGCAGCACTGATTCCGTTTTTCGAATTTGCCTGATCATGGCAACAAGCTGAACAGACAATTCGACCATTTCGCGAAATGCAATTTGAGTTTGTCTGAGAGGCTGAGACGGCAAGACTTCTATCATCCTCAGTGGATTCTTCTTCTTGTCCAATGATGTCTCGAGCTCCCACACGTCAGGTATCTGCTCCGGCTCTGTAGTGGTCATGATTTTCTTAGGATCGTTTTGCACCAACGTTCTGTCAGATCCATCTGCCTTGTCTATGCTGATGGCGCATAAATTCTGGGTCAAATCGTGGACGTCAGCGACCGGCTGCGCGATTGTCTGTCCTTCAAGGTTGCCATTTGTATTTCGTGGTGATTGCTTTAATACGGCACTATCAGGCTCCGTGTCCTCGAGAGATGCCCTGTTGTGCTTTGTCCTGACAACTATGTAGCTTCCAAATTGTTCGGGAAAGTCATCCGGACTGAGTCGCGAACCATGATATTTTGCACGACTCAACTTGATGAAAGCATCTGCCGCTTGTCTCTTGAGTCGTTGTTGCAGGATCGAGTACTTCTCCAGCAATTCAAGATGTTGCAAGATACTGGCATCCAATTCAAGTGTGGCTTGCTCGAGATCCATTGAATTCATAACTATCAAGGATCATGACCACTTTCTAGTACCGTGCAGTATAATAATAGTCATCGCTGGAAGACCTCTCAGACAAATCAGAAAAGTGCATAGGCAGACGACTTTTGAAGTGTGTGCAAGATTTCACAGAAATCATTGCAGCTTGTGAGTGGAGCCGAACTCAAAAGCGTTGCGGACGTCATTGATGAGCCAAGATGGACCATCCATGAGCAATACAATATTAGAGATTGGCAAAAGATTTGCTCATCTATTTAGGGTTCATGATAATGATTTATGACTTCGTATACTTACATGAGATGCTTAACATTATCTAGTAATACAATATGCATGTCACAGGTCACTTCATGGACTCACGGACTCATGTTCTCAACAAGGGGCTTTGCTCATCAGCAGACTCATCGTCCCCTTCGCTATCGTTGTTCTTGGGCATGTCCAAGAATTCCTTGTCGACTTTGCGCACGACCCAAGACTTTTCGTCCCATGCAGATTCGAAGAAACCTTGATTGTCTTCGAAGCTTCTTCCTCCAGTCTCTGGCAGGTAGACCCAGGTCCAGACGCCGGCAAAGAGGTTAGTGAGGCCGAAGATGAAGAACAGCCAATACGAGATGTTGTTGAACAAGATTGGTGTCAGAAGAGTGACACCAAAGTTGGTCAGTCCCCAAATGACTATCGAGATCGCTGAGCCTTGCGCTCGAGCTGTGATTGGAAAGATTTCCGTCGGGATCAGCATTGGAGTCGCAAGCCATGTTATGCCAAATACAGAAGTGATGAAGTACAGGGTCACTATGCCGAGCACTGACATGGCCATTTGCTTGACGTCTGCACTCATCGTAGTCAAATTTTCAGCATAAGCCTTCAACTGTGATGAACCTTCAAACTTCTGAGCCAAGGCGGCGAACAACGTCAAAACCATGAATGAGCCCGCCATAATGCCAGCACCAGACGTCAGAAGGACTCGACGACCGTATCTATCGATCAATACCCAAGCAAGAGTCATTGCTGCTAAGTACACAACGTAATTTCCCATGGTGAGATATTCTGCAGTTGTGGTATCTCTTCCCAGCAGTACAAACAGTTGAGATCCATACA
Organism: Taphrina pruni; assembly: GCA_005281585.1. Classification (NCBI taxonomy): domain Eukaryota; kingdom Fungi; phylum Ascomycota; class Taphrinomycetes; order Taphrinales; family Taphrinaceae; genus Taphrina; species Taphrina pruni. Next base: position 187,106 of record RHGH01000026.1, on the reverse strand, counting down.
CTGAGATTGCGCCAATACCGGTAAAGGCCTGGTTGACTTGACCCATTATTGTAACGACCGTTGGATGCCAGGATCTGTCCTTTGGATTCAGCATATGAGCATACGTGATGTTACCCGCACTTTCGTCATCTGCGGCGTCCTGCATCTCCTTCAATTTGCTCTGCGCATCCTTGTCGGAATACATCGTCTTCAAAGATTGCTCTGCTTCGTCATGCCGATCGTGGAAGATGAACCAGCGAGGTGATTCTGGCAATTGGTGAAGGACCGAGACCAAAGCAATTGGGAAAATCTGCATGCCCACAATCGGGATACGCCATGCCCATTCATTGTACTTGCCGAGAGTCATCGTGAGCGTCAAGTTGAGTGCATACGCAATATTCAGGCCGAGGATGTTGGCTTGGAATTCCTGTGCTAATGCTCTGCCACGAGAATCGTCCGAGGATAGTTCAGATGAGTATACAGGTATCACGGCATCTATACCTCCGACTCTGTCATGGTCAAGGACTACTCAAACATGACTGTGAACATCTTACCCAAGTCCTAGCAAGAGTCTACCCACAAACATCGTGGCTATCGGACTGACATTCTTCAAGTAACCCAAGCCGGACAAGAACATCAGCAAATCACCCATGATAGTCATTGTCAGTGATAAGTATATCGCCATTTTACGTCCTCGAACGTCAGCAGCCTTAGAGAAGATGACCGCTCCCACTGCAGCAGCCAGGTAGTAGACGGAAACAATAACACCGACAACGGGAGATTCCTTCTCCAGCCCCATCGTGCCAAGATAGTCGTAGTTGGTGTTCACCAAGGACATCATGCCCTGGTCGTAACCATACAGCGCAATAGCCGTTGAGCTAAACAGCACTACTTGCGACTTCTTGTCCATGGCTGTCCTCTACCGCGCAGACCAAATGTCAAATAGTGACACACTTATAGCACGATAGCTCCAAGGGACTCGAGGACGAGCTTGAAGAAAGGCTCAATGTGACGCGGGAATGTGGAATGACGATCCCTGACAGAGTGGAGGCGCGCACATCACAAAAAACACTCCGAATTGTGGGCGTTCCCAGGTGGTCAGCCTTCCGTGCGCACAACGATACTTGTTAATAGCAACCTCCATGATACTGCTTGACACAGTATCACGTCCTCGTCGTCAAGAATAATGTGAATGATCACTTCTGCCGTTGACACTTGGCTTATCCATTTCGGACGTCAAATAGGTAAAAACCCACAAAAGAAGATGCACTGACAGGGAATCGAACCCCGGTCTGACACTTGGAAGGCGACAATGATAACCACTACACCACCAGTGCATTTGTTTTTGAATAGTTCATATTTGGTAATAATATATTCCAACTTGATTCACAAGCTTGCGCGTCTCCGTAGTTTGCATTCGTTGAACACCACAGCTGCCTATACTTCTTGTGCACACTTGAGCACTAGCATGCCAATCTATTAGTCTGTCCTCATCTGTCATTACACCTGTCTCACTATCGTTCTGCGTGCAATAAGAAAGCAGCATGGAAGTTCTCATCGGAGTACAGGGCCCCGGTTATGTGCTTCTGGCATCCAACCTCAACCAAGTTCGAGGCATTACGATAATGAAACCCGATGACGACAAATCACGACAACTGAATGCTCATAATCTACTGTAATCCACATCCTCATGCACGACACGAGTCACGCTCTGTGAGCGAAGTGTCGTGTCGTATTCGTCATGCGGAATATTGATGGAGTAGATTATATTCTGGAGAAGCCGGGGACACGGTCCATTTCGCGGAATACATTACCGCCAATATTGCCCTCTACTCAAGTACGACGCACCGCACTCGGGCAGATGGATCATCACTAACGGTATAGGACGCAATGAAGAACTCGAATTACACACCGAGGCAGTGGGAAATTACATACGCAAAGAATTGGCCGAGTCGCTGCGTTCGAAGCACCCGTACCAAGTGAACCTCCTAGTGGGCGGCTACGACATTGTCGACCACAAGGCAAAGCTCTACTGGATCGACTACCTCGGATCCAAGTGCGAAGTACCCTACGCCGCCCACGGATACGCGTCCTACTACCTCCTCAGCATGTTTGACAGACACATGACGCCCACGACGCCCTTGCCCGACGCACTCGCGCTCCTCAAGAAAGGGTTTGAGGAACTCGAGAGGCGGATGCCCCTCAGTCTCGGCGGGTTCATCACCAAGGTCGTGGACAAGGACGGGGTGAGGGTGATTGATGTTAAGGGTCAAGCGATCGAGCAAGCACAGTTGTAGATTAACGTCGATGATCTATATCTATCGTCCTTGTCCTTTCCTCTTGCTGCCGTCCATGAATTTATTTCAACTGTACACTGTTGGAATTGATAGAGTATTGATGGAGTGCTCCATTGGGTGAGCAAGAAATGGTGCGATACACGGTACAAGTAGAAGAATTTGCCGAGCTCCACAAATTACATATAATTCTCAATCTCCATACGATGAAACTACTTCTGATACTTTCACGACCATCTGCATAAGAAACGATCATCGTAATAGTGAGGAGAGTCGAAAAGATGACGACGAGTACCGAGACGATTCTCCTGCCCGGCGACGTCCTCTCCTTTTCCACGACAAAAATCGGACCCGGCCTACACATTTCAAAGTCTGCGTCATTACAACAAGAACCGACGGTCCGCGCGATTCGCGCAGGCACACTACGCTCCCACACCACCACCACCAGTACGACGACATCCTCCTCCTCCTCCTCCACCGGCGGCGGCGGTGGTGACGGCACACCGTTCCTATCCTCTCTTCCGGCACATTACCTCCCCTCCCAAAACGACTCCATCATAGCCCAAGTCACCGGCCGCGCCGGGCCCGACACCTGCCGCCTCGACATTGCCTCCCCCCTCACGGCAACACTCGATCAACTCGCCTTCCACAACGTCAACCGCAAGTCCCGTCCCAACCTGCAACCGGGCATGATTCTCTACGGGCGCATCAGCTCACATGTCCCCGGCATGGAACCCGAGGTCAGGTGCGATGCAGTGAATGGTAAATCCAGCGGCGGATACGGCATCCTCCCGGATCCTTCTTCTGCCTCCCCCTCCGACCCTACCAACCCTGGTACCAGTACTACCGGTACTTCGACAGGAGGACTGCTGATTTCCGGACTGAATCCAAACCTTTGTGCCCGCCTGCTGTCGCCGCACGATACAACGCTACAGACGCTCGGGCAAAACATCGAGTACGAAGTGGTGGTCGGCATGAATGGCCGTGTATGGATCGACGCCCACGAAAAGCGCACCGTCGCCCTCGTCGCACAAATCTTAAGACAGATTCAACATCTCTCCCAAGACGAGAGCAAGGCGCTCATTGCACGGCGATTAAGAGAGCTCTGACAATCCTTCTTACCCCCCACCTACTACCACTTGTCACAATTCAAACTTTTTTGACCTAGCATGTTTCAGACCATTCCCTTCTATGAAAGACATACATACAGCATAGCAGTGCATGGCAAGCAAGCGATAGACAGCGGCAGCGTGGTGTGTATTAATATACTTCATGTTTGAGCAGAATTTAGAGGAGGATTTAGCACGATCGTGTAAAACAACGCATAAAAACAATAAAAGACAATTATTCTGCCACAAAGAGTGCAATCTGCACACTTCACTCACTCACTCATTGAGAAGCTCTCACACTTACTTCCATGTCCCACAGCCATCCTCCTGAAATCGTGCCACAGCTCTGTATTGTGTTGCCAGGACATGCCACGCTGCCAAGCACTATTATAGCAGCATGGGCAGTGACCATAAGCTGCAGACAGAAGTCTCTCCTCCCTATCGTCCGAGGATCCGACACCTGCTGATTACTCCTATACCATCGTCGGAAGTGCCCTTCTGTGCTGTCCCATGCGACCTGATTCACATTCGACCTTTGAGATGATCGTCTCCGAGTGTCCAGGCTTGATAGCGTGGGTTGCTCGTGTTAAACAAAGCAAAAACTCTTGACATGTGGTGGGAGTGTTCACGAGCAATGGACTGGAAAATTTACGCACTACATCAGTGCAGAGGTCCGGGGACGAATTAGTACCATTGCTGTTGTCCTTGTGAGCCACCAGTTCGTTGACCCTCAGCGGTCCAGCCTTTGGGGTCTGGCTGAGCCTTGCTGGCAGAGCGTAGCATCCTGTCACTTCCAGTAGGATCCTGACTGCCGCTGACTTGTTGAGAAATTGGATTAGTCTTGATTTGTCGTCGCGGTGGGTTGACGACTCCGGAAGTCTGCTGCACTGCCTGTTGTTGCTGTTGCTGTTGCTGAGCAGGCGCATTTGTACGCATTCCGGATGGTGACTGTGCCTGTCTGGCACGCTCCTCTTCCGTTGGCTGGGCTTGCTGAGCCTTTTGCTGTGCGTTGGTATGCTTGAAGATTGTCCAATCAAAGACGTAATCATACTGGAATCCCTCACGAACAAATAAATCTCGGAATAACTTTCGTAGGTACGAATAGTCTGGCTTGTCGTCGAAACGCAGCGATCTGGTGTAGTTTAGGTAGATGGCAAACTCGTTGGGGAATCCACGGGTCAGGAACTCCGTGGATGTAGTCATCTTCTTCTCCATGATGCGATCGTACTTTTGCTTCTTGGTGGCCGCCTTGAGTCCCTGCCATGGGAGTGAACCTCTGCAAAAGTACATCATGACATATCCGAGTGACTCGAGATCATCTCGTCTGGATTGCTCGACACCGAGATGAGTGTTGATCGAGGCATAACGAGCAGTACCCGTCAAGTTCTTGTTCTCCCTGTAAGGAATGTGCAGATGGGTCTTTGGGTCTCGGTACTTCTTGGCCAGACCAAAGTCAATGACATTGACCTGGTTACCACGTTTGCCAATGCCCATCAAAAAGTTGTCTGGCTTGATGTCTCGATGTATGAATGATTTGGCATGAATGTATTCGATTCGGGATATCTAGATCTGTCAGTCATGTTGTGTCTGAACTGAAAGGTTGAAAGCATACCAACTGGTCTGCAAGCAGCAAGACAGTCTTGAGGGAGAACTTTCGGTTGCAAAAGTTGAAGAGATCTTCCAAGGAAGGGCCAAGGAGATCGAGAACCATGGCATTGTAGTCACACTCTGTGCCATACCACCGGACGAATGGGATACCTACACCACCTGCGAGTGCTTTATATACTCGTGCTTCATATTCGAGTTGAGGGTGCTTTGCCTTGACTGATTCGAGCTTGATGGCAATTTCCTCACCAGATATGATGTTTGTACCTATTTATTTGGTCAGCTCAATTCCAAAATGTTTTCCATGTAGACAAAAGCCGTGCCAGAGGAATGCAAGCAAAAGACATCAATCAGTCTTTCCGAAATCTATAAGACTCGAAACAAAGATGTCAATGTGCATCATCTAGCGTGGCTCGTCTTTGGACGACATACCCAGGTAGATATCACCGAACGAGCCAGAACCAATTTTCCTGCCGATTCTATATTTGTTGCCCACTCTCAAGTCGATAGCGCTAGAGCCTGTCGACATTTTGATGAGAGACGAGAATGGACCAGTAGGAGCGGATCAGATCTGAACCTTGCACCAAGCTGCTGCGCTGTGTATCAAAGAAAAAACTTGTGACGACTAGTTTGAGCTTGAAAGTATCGCAGTGTCCCTAATGCCCAGAACGTGAGGTGTTGATCGTGGTATGGAGGAGGTGAGGGGGAATGAAGAGACAGGTGAAAGAGCTGGTAGAACAGGTCAAGCAAAGTCCCTTCTGTGATGCTGGTCAAGAGAGAGGACAGGCTCAGACTGACTGTGCGTGGTAGACGTGTCTGGAAGGGATTGAGTGGGAGAGGGAAAGACAGACTGTGTGGACAAGACGCGGGTGTGTGGTGGTTGGTGGTGTGTGTGGGTGTGTAAGGGTCTGGGTGCAGGGCAGAGAAACGGGAAGGTTGAGAGTCTCTGTGTGTGTGCAGCCGTTTGCGTGATGCCGGCCCGGGCTGAGCTTCCAAGCTTGGTTGGCTGCTTGTGTGGGTGCGTGCGTTCCAGGTTGTGTGTGTGTTTGCGTTTGCGGGTAGGTAGCTGAGGTGTTGGTGCAGAGGGGGGAAGAGCAGCCCTGGAGGGGGGAAAGGGTTCTCATGATCACAAGGGATTCATGTGTGTGCTGGTGACCGAATGACTTCCTGCCGGTCGCCCAAAGTGGAAGAGTTTCCAACTGTAGGTAGGAACGGAATGGCGGGAAGGGTTCCCCTGTGCGTAAAACTGATCTACAAACAGACACTCAGGCTGAGACAAGAAAGCCAGTCATTCTCCCTTTGCTTCAACCTATAGCTAACCAATCTTCCTGATACCATGATCGTGTGCTGCCACACGACTAGTGGTAGTAGTCTACCTGTATCCAGTCAGAAGTGTCCTCTATGAGTGAAACTCCACTTCTTCAATCCGTCGCGCTACACTATTTATGTGATCATCAGTGGTATGAAATTGCAATTCACGCGCGCATGAGGCATGCCAAATCTTCTTTGCACAGATAGCTATAGCTTTACAATGAATGAATGAATGAATGAATTCGAGGTGTGAAGATTCAATGATCGGGCTCGACGCTGATTTTGCCATCATATAGCTAGTCACTCGAAAGCCTTGTGCCTCTTTGTGCTTGTGCTATACTCTCAAAGGTCTCAGCTGTGATCCAGGCTGTGATCATGCATGTACATGTACAATTGCGTGCATTCGACACCAGTCATGGTCAGCTTTTCATCTCGGCCAGGCACAACGGAATCTTGCAAACCCGTCTCGATGAAACTTGCTCCGGTATCATGTGCCCTATCGAGCAAGGACATGTTGAGATGAAGAAATTCACCTTCTCAGGTGTTCAACCTGTTATGTTTACTTTGACCTACCTATACATAAGAAGCTTGACTGCAGACAAATTTCTCCCAGAATGTCCAAGAAATATCTTTTTACGAGCATTGCCATTACACAATCCGCTTGATCCCAACTGTGTAGAGTTGCATTTCAATCATCATTTGGCTGCATCATGCTCTCGTGCATCTGCCTCGTGGTCAGACTCTACACTGAAACCATCTTCTGATGTGCCACTCTGCACAGACTTGATAGCTGCGTTTGATGAAGGTGCACCTGCACTCCATGCATTGGCGGACGCATCGCTCGGAAAGTTGTCTGTTTCGCCGCCCAAGAGGGCCGCAGGTACCGTGACCTTGGCAGTGGGTAGACTAGGATCCGGTATTCTATATAGACCGCCGTCACCTGTGGTCTCTGCGGCGGGCAAATCGTCCACGTATGCACTCGTATTCTGTGGCACCTGTGTTTCAGCACCACGCTCAGGATATGCAGAGACACTCAGCGGAGCACTAGATCCTGATCTATATCGGGCTTCGAATTGTCTGGCGAGCCTGATGATGTGCGTGAGGACGAAAGAGCTGGACATGTCACTTTCATCAACCTGTTGTCCCTCTGTAGTGCCAGCCTCTTCGCTACGCAGCCCTTGACCAGCGGTGTTTGGGGGAAGCTTGATTTGCTTCCTGTTGTACCATACCCATAAAAAGTCGGCCCAGATGATGGTCTGAATCGAACCGAAGAAGAAAACAGTAAAGTCCCAGAACCCATCACTGAACAGTGTAACAGTCCAGTGCAGCACATAAAATCCTCTGTACATTCCCAATGCGATCAAATGGCTCAATGGTAGTGCTGGAAGTGTCGGCACTTTTGTAAGATGATCGATTTGAGGCAGAATGGCAACACTCTCCAGTATGATTGAGAATGTCCAGGAGAGTTCAAACATTGTATACTTGGCGGTGCAAATGAACATGAGTAAGAATGAGGTTATGACCAGTGGCAGGATCGCAAAGTTGTCGAGATCATGATACCAAGTGTTTTTGAACTCTGCATTGATGGTCATGAGGTAGATGATGTATGCCGTCGTGCTGAGATACAGAATCTTCATAAAGGTGTTGTAGAAGCTGACATAGTACAGGAAGAGATCGCCATAGCGCGACAGAAAGACCAGTAGATACAAGACGCGTGTCCTCAGTGAGATGCCGGCCGTTGTCTTTCGCGAGTGGATTTTGTAGATGAGGATGAGGATCGATGTGAGGTGGCAGAAGTCGCCGAGCAGACGCAGAATAGCCATTAGGACGATCCTTCACAGGATACGCGCAGGTCACGGGCACGATACGGGCACTCTTTTGCTTGCACTGATGTATCTGCAATGTAATGGCAGCGGTATATAAGTGTAGGGAGTAGATGTCTGCTGGCAAGAAGGGCGCGTTGCAGCGAATTGCTTGGCACCCAGCGCTCAACAACGTTCTCCACAGCGGGCGCATGAAGTGTGGAAGTGAGTCCCCAGCCTCAGCTGATCACACGTTCGAGAATTATTTGACGCTGGATCTGCTCGCGTCTGATATGCTTCATATGTGTATGCTTGCAATTGCATGTGTATTTGTGACGCTAGTGCTAAATCACGGTATGCTATGCTATGCTATGCTGCTAATGTTTTCGCTCCGTGCTACTTGAATGTCTTGAGTGGATCGCTCTTCTTGCTCCGCTTGCTTCCCTTGTCCTTCTTGCCAGCACCCTTGGCGCGATTCGTCGCACGATTCTTCCGTATCCTGTTTTGCGTCGTGCCTCTGAAGCCTACAAAGCCCACGTCCTTGCTGACCACCGAGGCAGTCGATTTCGGCATCAGGTAGTCCGGAACGTGCTTGAGGTGTGACTGTACCCGCTTCGCATGCAGTTCTGCGTCGTGTCTCAGTGCTGCCAACTCCTCGGGCCTCTCCTCGAAGTAGCCCTTGAGTTTTTCCGAAGCCATGATCTCGGCACGGATCTCCTTGGCTCGTGCATCTCGAATGGATGACTTGGTCACCGACCTCAGACCGTCCTCCATGCGATACCTGAATGCTTCGACCTGTGTCATGTTGAAATTGTAAGCTTTGATTTCATTCCCGCGCTCCTCCTGATCCTTCACGATTCGTGCTAGGACCTTCTCATCCTTCTTGCTAGTCTCCAGCATCGTGGCTCTGTGCTTTCCATACTTATCTGCTGGGATGACGAAAGACATCGCCATGCCACTCCTTCCTGCTCGTGCCGTTCGACCTACACGATGCACATATGATCGTATCGTAGTGGGGAGATCAAAATTCAGCACACAGGCGACGTTGCGAAAGTCGACACCACGAGACACGCCGAATTCTTTGTCCGCCTTTGGTGCCGATCTCTTGCGCTTGCGGGAAACGACCTTTTCCGAGGTATCGATCTCTTCTGTCTTTGGCTTGGTACCAGCATACTCATCGTCCGAGTCTGTCGTGCCGCCCATCACTTCACTATCGTCAGCAGCGATAATGATGTCGTATACACCTTTGTTGAATTCCTCGACAATGTGTCCCCGTGAATTTATTGGTAGCTCGCTGTTGAGCACGCAGGATTTGATGCCGAATTGCTCCAGGAACAGCTTCAAGCGATAACATCTATCGATATTATTGACAAATATGATGATCTTGCCCTTGATCAGCTTCAACTTTAGTATGACGTAGCTGAGCAAGAACTTTTCCTCCTCTGCACATTTAACATAGTACTGTATCAGTGGGTTCGAGGTCGCTTCAGCTTCAGTCAACTTTAGAACGACTGGATTTCTACACATCGTGGATCTCAAACTCTCCACGGAACTGTCTAGTGTGGCGGACATCATAATTGTCTGAACACTGCGCGGTAGCACTCTCGCAAGGCTTGCCACATCCTCATCGTATCCATAAGATAAGACCAAGTCTGCCTCGTCGATGACCAAGAATTTCAAGTTGTCTGGATCTAGATTTCCCACGTTCATGTGCGCCAAGGCTCTAGACGGGGTGCTGATCACGATATGAGGACCGTCCAACAGTAGTGGCTTTTGTGCAGCTTCTGACATGGAATTGGCCAGATTGAGATGCTTGATGGTCTTTGCCGAATACTGGCAGAGCTTATCTATCGTCTTGTTGACTTGCTCGCTCAATTCCTTGGTCGGCACAAGAATCAACGCTTGTGTTTTTGCTGGCAAAGTCTCAATGGATAGAAAGGCCTCCAATATCGGCACAAGATAAGCAGCTGTCTTGCCGGAGCCAGTCTTTGCGCGTGCCAAGAGATCCTTGCCATCTCTGATGAGCGGAATGGCCTGAGCCTGGACTGGTGTCGGCACACTGAAATGAAGCTTCGCTATAGCGCGCTGTAGCCTAGGATCCAAGTTGAAGTCTTCAAACTTGACTGTGGTCGATTCTTCAGAGATCTCGATTTCGGTATCCGGCTTGGAACTTGTTACAGTCGGTATATCTTCCATTTCTACCTCGGCATCAGAAGCCTGTGATGCACCGTTGTCTTCGCCAAGCATAGACAGGTCCTCCTCCGAGTCGCTCATGGTGCCGCTGAGACTGATGAGAACTATTGATGGCCTGGCAGGAAGATGCCAACAGGAGGATACAATTTTATCATCTCAGAGTCATGCGTCCAACTTTTGCGAAGCCTCGAGATTATCGATAAGTTCGTATTGTGGTCGTATTTTCCATAGCTGCAACCGACGGCGAGTTGCGAAGCTGAAGGAGAGAGAGTCTCGTCTCCGGATGCTTGGCTGTTCTTCATCAGGTTCGTTGCTCACTCGTCAGAAGTCAAGGCAGGTACCATATTCATCGTCGTTGCGACTCATCGATCAAGTACGTTAGTAGCTGGCAAATCTTTGCGACGGGCGTTTTCAGACAACTCTGGTAGCTGACCACCTCAAGAATGACTCTCTTCGGTATGCGAAAGTACCCGACACCAATCAACAAGCCAATGATGCCCTTCTACATCGGCGGAGTCGTCATGTTCTTCGCCATCAACTCCCTGGCCACCTCACTCATGGGATCTGCCGAATGGAAGAACGACCCGAGAAATCTGCGAGGTGAGTGACGATCTTCGACGACCACTGCCATCTAAGAACTGTCTATACTGTGCTTAGTATCCCTGGCGTTGTTATGTTGACGATGCAGTGACTAATCGATTTAGCTGCAGCAACGAAAGAACACACTGGAGAAAAGCACTAAGCTAGGGCGAATGAAACAAGCCGTAGCATAAACTTGGATGGTCTGGTAATAGATTTGATCTACACTACACCACTAAATCATGCAAGACTACTATCCATTCATCTGTGCTTCTCGTATTGACTGTAGGACGATATGCATTATATGTTGACTGTAGTAATAGACGTGTGATGATTCGACCTGACAACTTATCAGAATGGGGGAGCGCCCTCACCAGCAAAATCGGTGCATTTGCGTGCCGTAGCACGCTCCACTCTGTTACCGCGACCACATTCAATGATGTTGTGCTCTTCTCAATGGCCAAATGCTGAAGTTGTACCACTGTCCTTTGTCTTCAACGCTTGATCCTATCGCTTAGAGCAAGAAGAAACTGAAGCTCGATTCACAAATCATCCGGGACAGACGACAGCAGGTGTACCACAATCCACAAGGACAACATCAAACGACACAAGACGATAGCCTCGATACATACGTGAGAATCGTCGATCGCCATGAATCTCACGCTATACACCGTTCAATCCATCATCATCTTGGATAAAGAGGGCAATCGCGTGTTTGCACGATACTTCCAAGCACCGCACGTTTCCGCAATCAACCCTTACCCAACGACGGCCGCCCAAAAGACATTTGAGAAATCCCTGCATCAAAAGGTGGGCAAGCAAAATTCGGATGTGATACTACTGGACGGCAAGGTCATCTGTTACAAGAACTCTGTCGACTTGATGATTTACGTGGTCGGCAGTGGGGAGGAGAATGAACTCATGCTGTACGCCGTGGTCATGGCGATTCGGGAATCGCTCGAGATGTTGCTGCGCATATCGATCGACAAGCGATCGTTGCTGGAAAACTACGACCTGCTCGGTCTCACGATTGATGAGATTGTCGATGACGGGATCGTCCTCGAAACCGACCCGGTCACCATCACCACGCGGGTCTCTCGCGCCCCTGTCGGAGGCGAGAACGGCATGCCGCTCGATTTCAGCGAGAAGGGTCTGCTCAACGCCTACCAAATGGCCAAGCAAAAGCTGAAGGATCAAATCTTGCAGGGTTGAGATGTTGAGGATGTATGTTAGATACCAAGAGGTTATCGTTTTGAGCATGGCTGGATTCGTGCCGCAATATTCTCACTCCAATCTCGCATTCATGTCTTGTCCTATCAAACACGTCATGTACGCAGCTAAGTGACCTCCAAAGCGTTCTATCTATGAGGTTTTATGACCATTTGCGTTGCCATGATCATGTTCACCACAAGTAGTGTCCACCACCACCAATTCACGCAACTGCTCCACAAAATTTCACAAAATTTATTGAAAACTCACAACCAACACTCTACCATCATATCCTAGGCCGACGACGGCATCATGGACGACGCAGAATTGGCAAGAATCAGAGCATCTCGTCTATCAGAACTCCAAGCCCAATCCCAATCTTCCGGCACCGCTTCATCCCGCGGCGCAGGAGCACCCAACACCGATTCCGAGGCGGCCGAAGTCGACGCGCAACAACGTCACGCCCAACTCTCACAGATCCTGGCACCCTCCGCGAGAGACAGATTACGACGCATCGCACTCGTGAAACCGGATCGCGCGGCCGGCATCGAGGAATTACTGCTGCGTATGGCGCGCTCCGGACAGATTCGACAGCGCGTGAGTGAGGAGGAACTCGTCGGCCTCTTGACCGAGGTGTCTTCTGCCTCGTCTTCCGCTCACGACGAGCGTGGTGGTGCACGAGGAGCAGGAGGGACGACGACGACGATTAGAAATCTCAGGCGCGCCGACGACTCTGATGACGACTGGAATTGATTTTTTTTTTACTCTCAAATCACATATTGAACAATCACAGCGGGACATGTGATGATATTTCTGTATCGGACACGGCATACGCATCAATCGAGATCGGGCATACACATCGCACAAGCAGACTATCAGACTACACTTGTAGTGTCAGCACGTAGTCTTTGTTGGACAGAACCGAGCAATTGTAGCGACATTACGAGCTCCATGAGTTGTCTATGCATTATGGTATGCTAAGGAGTGATATCTACAAAATCTACTCCAGCTTAGATATCTGCGAGTACTCAATCGTCCCGTCACCCTTGACAGTTGCCACCACCGTAGTGAGATTGCCATCCACTTTTGCGATGGAGTCTTGCATCGCTTGCCACCCCGCAAAGACGACACATGGTACTGCTCTTGCTGTCGTGCGGGTGCCCGTGATCCTGCCGTCGCCATGCAGTGCCACGTCCGACCACTCCGGACGCCCCTTGAGATTGTTGAAGATTGCGAATGATGCAGCATCATCGTTCGCACTCACGACAGCCGGACGTTGAGCTTGGACCGGTGCTGAAAAGGCAGACGTGTGCCAGTCCCTATACCGTCCTTGTCGAAGCGTGTCGTTTTGTTCTAGCACACTGATGAGGTCCTTGAGGTTTGCAGATTGCTCCGGGGAATGTGGCTCTTCCGTGAGACGTTGCAAGGACAATGCGTAGTGCACCTTGGCATAGGTGCACCAAATATTGTCCGGCTCTTCCTCCATCAATTCGTCAATCATTTGCAATTCGTTGTTCAGGTGATTGATATGCTCGTCCGTCGTCGTTGGTGCCAAGGGATGCAGATTGGCATGAGCAGAATCCGGGTTCAGGAGCCATCGATGATAGAGCCAGACCGATTGGTCATCTGGATCCGTGTAGATAGCACCTTTAATTAGCTCCAACTCCGCAAGTAAGAGCTCTTGGCGTTTTGCTTGTCTCTCTGCTTCATCGTCAATGGTCGCCAGCACCTGTGGCACGAGCTTCGTGCGATTGTGCCAAGCTGAAAAGTTGGAGAAGTTCGAATTGATGGCAGCAGTGGTATACTCGAACTCTCTCGCAGCCTTGCTAGACTCCTCGGTCTGCTCGATCTGAGATATCACATATCTTCTATACTCCCACACATGGAAATTCCGTGCATCTTGCTCAAGCAATTTTGTGACCAATAGCAATTCCCGCGACCAATCCGGCCAGGGACATTGCGAGAGACACCATTTCCTGTGGTTCCAGATCCAGTATACCTTGGGATAGTCTTGAAGGATGCCTTGCAAACGTTTCAGTTCGGTGCTAAGCAAGTCTTGTTTTCCCATCTCGTCCAAGTTAAGAAATAGACCATCTAACATAATTTCTCGACGGTAATTCCAAATGGTATAGTACTCTGGGTTGATCATAAGCAACTTCGTAGTGAGGTCGAAGCTATCCTGAGACACATCTCCTGCTTGTCTTGCGGAATGTATCTGCTGGGACAAGTCGAGGTATAGGTCTGCTTTCTTTTGGTTCCGAGCTTGTTGTGCGGCGTACGCATCGGCGTCAAGAACCATTCTCTTGACACCATGTCCGCCTCCATAACCCGCGCCGGTTTGTGCACCTGCTGTCTCGTGACCGCTGCTCAGTTCACCGTTATGCTCCTTCCTCTCGATGGCTGCATCACGAAGCGCCTCCACATCAACACCACTTCTTGAAGTTGTACTCGTAAAGTCTTTGTGTGCTGAAGGAGCGCTTGAATTCTCAAACTCTGGTGGAACGATCTGAGCTACCTTTTGTAATATTTCTCGAACCTCCGCGTCGGTCGATTCAACATTTCCAGTCCTCGGTCCTGGTGAATCACGAAATTGTGGAACATTCTGAGAAGCGCGTATATTTTGTGTAATTAGTCGATCGCGTAGCATACTTTCAATCTCATCGACATCGTTTTGATCTTCGATGTTGTCGTCGTCCACGGTTGGCGAGCGGCGTATGTATTGTGCCATCATTTGCAAGAGTTCCGAATCGTCATTAGCCATCACTCTTTCATCATCATTCTCAGTTTCCTCAGGATCGGAAGCGAGTCTCTGGAATTGAGCCATCTCGTTTGCGGAATAGTAGTCCGAGGGACTATCGCCAGAAGCCTGTATGGCTGCCAATTGCTCGGAATCGAAATTCATCTGACTCGACAGAGTTTCCATTGCCTGCATGGCTTCAAGTGCTTCCTGCTCTTCGATCTTTCGTACTGCTATCAGCTCAGCTTCGACCTTGGCAATTTCTCGAGCTTCTTCGGAATTGATTGTGAATCTCTCTTGTCGATCTCTGCCTCTGTTGACACCACTGTCGTCGAACGCAGTACCTGTCAATACGTACTCCGGAAGGGTATCAGCCTGATCTGGCGCTAAAAGTGCTAATGGACTTAGAGAACTTGTGCCGTGGCGAGCTATGTGTGCATTCATAAATTTATCCGTCATGGCGGGTCTATCAGCCTCGGGCAAGATGCCCATGAGGTCGGCCGACAGTGTTGGTGGAGGTACTGGTAAACCCGGTGGCTGTGAGACGACATTCTGGTAGGAAGGTATCTCGGATGAATCCTGATATGAAGGAATGGCAGAGTCATCGAATCCAGGAGGTGGACTTATGCCACGAGAACCTTGATGTCTACTGTATTGGTGATCGTTCGTAGGATTTCCCATTGATACATTAGAGTCTCCTGCCCTGAAAGACATGCGCAAATTCTGGTTGGACCTTGCATCACCGTGTCTGGACTCCTGATGACCTTCATCCTCACGATGAGTAGGGATTGTGAACAGATCGGCTTTTGGGTCGGCTTGCCTGATGGAAGAATCAGGATCGAGACGAATACTCTCAAGCACCTCACTGATATCCGAGTCTTTGATGGCATTCATCCTCGTTCGAAATTCTTGGTCCGGAGTCCAATCCTCGTCCTCAACATCATGTGTCCTCATGCCTTTTGGTGGGGTACTAGGTTGCTTGATTCGTGACGGAGACTCCTGTACATCTGGCAAAGGCTCTCCCTGGTCATGAATCGCAACTGACTGGCCCTCAGCTGATGACTCTGTCGAGTCTTTCAGGTCGCGTGTAATGTTAGACAAAGCTTCTTGGTCTGCAGCCACAGACTGCTTCTGCAACTCGACGGCATCACTTTCCCTACGACCCTTTTGACCAGACGCAGCGCCCTTAATTTCTGATGTCTCATGGATTCTGTCCTCTGGTCTTCGCGATATGCTTCTGGGTCGTGGCATATTCAGCTCCACCACTTCTTCATCAGCATCGGCCTTGTTTGCCGACATGCTCGAAGATCTCGCAGGCTGTTGTCGACCGTCCACGTAGGGTTGTTACGCAGCTTTCGAGAAGTGCGAGACTCGCCTGTCTGCTGAGGCAGACGACCTGCTATGACTTGGTCAAGACCAAACGAAATTGTGTGTGAGTAGAAAATGACGCAGGACACGTAGATTGTGTCAAGATTTGCGGTCTTTAGTGGCCGCCGCTGATATTAAAAGTGGAGGCACCACAACCTTCTTCTTGGGCCGCTCACAGACGTCCCTATACAGCAATGTATATATATGTGCAGGCGTGCTTACAGTCAGACCTGTCCACACAAAGTATAGACAACCATGAGGCCCTGCGATGGAGATGACATATATATTATCGCGTTTGCCCGATTGTTTTGCGAGACTGGGTGGTCAAGATTCACGGCTTCACACATCAGAATCCTTCAGAGCTCGGCGTGAATAGATGGCCTTAATCTAGGTCTGTTTCTATGCTAGCTCGCTCGCTTCGTCAATGTTTCATGCGCGAGCAACCAATCAATATGCTCCGACACCCATACCGCCGAGTTGAGTAGCCGACGGAATGCGCAGCATCGAGGGAGATCGTGTAAGGCAATCTAGTGTCATGCGCGGTGGGTACCTGACATAGTCCATATTTGGCAATCACTATGCTCATGATTGTGCAGTGCTTCAACGTATCGGACTAAAGTCACACGCCTTCATGATCTCGCTCTCCATAGCTGTCACGAGTGGCACCGTTTTGTGTACACTAAATTCAGTCAGTTGAAGAACGACTCGATTTCTCCACTTGTCACTCACGTATCTGCCCATCCATCAATCTCCCAACACTTGTCGCGTGCTGCCTTGCGCTGAGCAAAACTGTCATAATTCCAGATGTGTGTGACTGTATTCAGCTTACCCATTTGTGAGAACCACGCACCAACAGGAGTCATGACTTGCTTCCGAGCCACCAGGCCCGCCTGCCAGTGCTTCTCCCACTCCAACAGACTGCCAGGAACCAGGGTATACGTTCTCTTCTCAAAGATTCCTCCAAGAGTTTGCGGCGGAATTGTATTCCAAAATGCAAACTCCTGATTCAGAGAATTGGTCTGACTGTAGACAAGCTTTTGAAGGTTTGCTCTAAATTCAAGGTACCCCGGTGATTTACGAGCAATCTCAGTAGTACGATCATAACCGGCATATCCCTTGTATTCCCAGATATGTGTAAACTTCCAGGTCTGACCCACAATGTTCTGCATGGAGCAGACGTGGTGAACTTCATGCGTAGGATTGGCGGCTAATTTTGGATAGACATCTCGGCTGTCAACGTTAGATTCTCGACTGAATTGACAATCGATCTGACATACATCAACGCGAGATACTCAGTCAAGCATTCCGGCTTCACTTCGTGCACCATGATCTCATGTATGTACTTTCCACGGGCGATTTTTTGTGAAAAATTGACCTCTCTCGTCTCCACTGCAGCTTTAATCTCCTCCTGTGACTCCTGGTTTCCGTGCAAGATACGATGCATCAAGGGCTGTTGCTTTGTTGTCGATTGTGCACGAACGAATGTATGAGCAGGGAGTCGTGCCAAACGGAGTGGAGATGTTAGACTCCTCATATTCCGCGAGCAAGTCATGCTTGGTCTCATACTCTGGACGAAGTCTGACAGACGTATGTTCGTGCTGACTCGATAGGAGGGAAAATATAGATATTCGCTTCTCTGTCCACCAAGTGGTTGTGCAGCACAATGTACAATGCAAGTGTCTTCGGGCAGGTTAATCGTTGCATTGAATGCGCGAAAGGTGGAGAGTGTAGTTTCACGTGCAGATCTCCAGCTTTCGGCTCAACTGCGGATAAATCATGACATTGCAGCATGTCCTCCCATGTTCTCCAGGCAGTCAGTTCTTGCTCATCAGCTGCAGTTGTAACAAGTTGGGACTCAGCAGCAGCAGCAGCAGCAGCAGCAGCAGCAGCAGCAGCAGCAGCAGCAATAGGTAATAATTCTCGCCAATTTGCATAATCAGAAAGCCCATCACCATGCAAATGTCGGCGGAGGAGGTCCCCCTTCCTGACGATTGGCGTCTCCCTGGTGTGTAGAATAGGTAGGTAGGTAGGTAGGTAGGTAGGTAGGTAGGTAGGTAGGTAGGTAGGTAGGTAGGTAGGTAGGTAGGTAGGTAGGTAGGTAGGTAGGTAGGTAGGTAGGTAGGTAGTGTTTCAGAGAGTTCGGCAAGATAGTGTTTGATGAGCTTGTCTGCAGCTGCTTGTTGGCAATCAGCTATCTGATGTGCACACGTACAGCTTTTCTATTTAAGCCCCTGCAGAGTACTCTACCTACACCATGCATTCGAGCAGCTGCTTTGCAGTTGCCTTCTGTCTTGAGGGCCGTTGGACACGAGACACGTCCGGCTGTCGATGCGTCAAGTGGCCATGGGCTGTACCTATCATTTCCGACGGTAGACTGTCTCAGACCATATGCTCTGGTCGTCTCGACTTTTCGTTTGTGGAGCGGATCCGTCCACTCTCGTCGTAGGCTCTTCCGAGAGCATACTGAGGCTCGCCGTTGCGGCTGTTGTCCTCTCGCTGCTGCTGCTGGAGGTGCTGTTGTTGTAGATTGTTGCTCCTCGTTCTCTGCACAATCTGTCTGTTGCCGATCGAGTGCGTCGTCTGCATTGCAGTCATCTCATAGCTCTCAGCCTGCTGCTGCCGCCTGCCATGACTTTCTTCACCGCTGTCGCTGGCTCGCTCGCTTCGCTTGTTACCAGAACCAATGCCACGATCATCGAGCACCTTGGTCATCTGCTCTGCCGCATTGGCCTCGCCATCGTCGTCCTGACCAGGGTTCACCATCTCGAATCTCAAGTACTTGTTGATTGCATAGAATCCAGCAGCTAGTGCCCCTCCCAGATATGGACCCACCCAGTAAATCCAATGGTAGTTGTGGAATGATCTGATGACAACGGCAGGTCCAAAAGCTCGAGCTGGATTCAAGGCTCCTCCAGTCAGATAGACGCCCCTACAGCTATGTTAGCACAGTCCTCTTGACATGTCACACGGACAAAGGACTAACCAAAGCTCGGCAATGAACAGACTGAGACCGATCCCGACAGGCGCGAGAAATGTGGCTCGGTGTTTCTCGGCGGCCAACATGATGATGGTGAAGACAAGCTCCGAGGTCAAGAACATCTCCAGAAACACACCCCGTGTACGACTCATTCCTCCTACTAATGACACTGTCACATTCAGTGTGCCCGGAGACAGGGCATCGACAATAGCAGCAGCAGTGATGCCTCCAAGAATTTGTGCAATGGTCAGGAGCACAGCTCTGAGCCAGGTGATTGCTCCAATGAGCGCCAAGGCAAATGATACAGCTGGATTGAACAACCCTCCAGATATTCGGTAAAAGACCCAAGCATTGACAGTCAAACTGAATCCAAAGGAAAGACTAATGTATAACAAGATCGACGGATCTGAGCCTCCAGATGCGTTGATTGAGCCAGAAGTGCTACTCGAACTCACCGGAACATTGGCTACGTTCGTCCCACCAAAGGCAAACATCAGAAATAGCACAGTCCCTACAAATTCCGCAATCATGGCGACCAGTTCGTTCTTGATCCAGTTTGGCAACCATGGTAGCACTCGGTGGTGAGGCGCTTCGTTTGGCGGATGTAGCAGGTCTCCAAACTCGACTGGTCCTGAAGTGCTTTCCTCCTCTTGGTGGGCATCTTCAACCTGTGGTGTGACTCGAGACATGGAACTACCGAGTCTGAATGAAGAGTGCGGTAGAGTTTTCCTATCTCCACACTTCAGTTCAAGTGAACCTCACTCTTGTGCTGAAAACAGTCGGTGAAGGGAATTGTGAATAATTCTCTACGCGTTGACATGGCACCACGGTCACATCGGTGTTATGCGTCACGATTAGCACACAGGAAGTTACTGCCACGGCGGTAGGGAAAAGGTCAAGACAGGTGAAATTTCCAAAAAGAGTTTCGCGTTTTTGTGTCACTGCAACCCCCTTGTGTGTGGGCCACCAGCCTACACGTCAGAGGTCCACAGGCGCAAGCAATTGACTTGTCAGGCACATTTCGCCTGCCATGCCCCAAATTCTTTATGCACGTCCTGTCGAAGGTGACGACGGGTACGACGTATGTACAAGCCAAGTTCGATTGCTACGGCGTCTTTGTCTCGTGCAGACTGTCCACTACGCAGATTACGCATGAATTTTTGAGTCCTCATTATCTCACAAGACTCGTCGATACAAATTCAACATCCAATCTCTCAAAGACTAATTTTCATATAAAGAGGATTTCATCAAGAGGACTCCAGCGAGGCACAAGCGCACACTATACATGTACAATTGCATCGGAGAGGTGAAAGATGCAGAAGCTTCGCCGCAATCGCACACCGCCACCCAGGATCAGCCACCACAGCCACTCGTGGCTTGCAGATGCACAAAAGAAAAAACGGGAATTCTGCTTGCTGCGGTACTGTGGGACCTGCAGGCGGCACACAGCAGCTTGGATGAGGCAGTTACGAATCACTTGCTAGCACCGATACGACTTCTCGAGAATCGCGGTTGCTGCCAAGAGCCCCTATCAAAAGTCACGAGCGCCTCTGTCAAGCGGGGAGTCCATCGGCAAATACGTGTCTTTTTTTTCGTTACATACACATACCCACCAGTGGCCTGCCGGCCCTTATGGCTCGACCACAGCCAATTTGCTCCTGATGGGCACATTGTTGGGCTGGCCTGGTTTTGGGAATCCAGAGACCTTGACACCCTTTCGGAAGAGCAAGGTATGGGAGCTACCACCAAAGTGGAACATGCCCAGCTGGTCGCCCTTCTTCACATGTTGACCTTGTTCGACCGTCATATCGCACGTACTCACTTCGGTCATACTGTCATCGTTAGTCATTCTTGTGTATTGAAAAAGATTTGAAAAATGTGCTCACCCAATAGCAATCATGGCCATGAGGCCAATGGCGGGATTGTCGGCCTCGATAAACATGACAGCGCGCGTGGCACTGGCGGAGAGGTATCCTTGCGAGGGTGTCTGGGCGTGTGTGTCGGCATCCTTGGTCTCGGTGAAGTCTTCCCACTCGGGCTCGGAGTAGTATGTGCCTGGCACGATGAACTTCTTCACAATCTTGCCAGAGACGGGAGAGTGCCAGCGGTGGTAACTGAGCGCGGACAAAAACGCCTGGTAAACAGTGCCGCCCGTAAACTTCTTGGCGAGTTCGTCGTGTCCGAGCATATCGCACGCCGAGTAGGGCTGGCCTTTGATCCAAAACTTGTCACGGTACTTGATGTCGTGCTGTATGCAGTACGTCTTGGACTCGCACGCATTGGCAATGACATTGTCGTCCTCGGGCGAGGCGATGGGTCGTGCCCCTTCCTGCAGCTCTCGCGTGAAGAAGTCATCCCACGACTTGTAGCCATGGTACTTTTTGGATGGGTCGCACTTGAAGAGTTGCTCGAAGCTCTTGTCGGTCGAGCTCGCCTTGTTGGCAACGTCGGACAGACTGGCGACTCCTTCGTCCAACCAGCCAGAGAGACATTTGGCTGATTCCTCCGTCTTTAAGAAATCACCCCAGACGTCGAGAATCTTCTTGATGTGTTGGTTGACCTTGGCATCGAGGAAGAATGCGAAACCGGCGGTGGTGCCCATGTTGTAGTCGAGTGCCGCGTTGATGGGGACTCCGACCACGCCGACGCGGTGTGCTCGCTCGGTCCACTCCGGTCCAGTAGAGAGGATGTGGTTCAGCACGGCGAGCAGCTGGTGAAAGTTGCGGATGACTTGGTTCTGGTCGACCGACTTGTTGTACGGCTTCCTCCGGGGCACTTGGTCAAACATTGCCTGGGAGAGCATGGTGAGGTTCGTGTCGGCATCAATCATCGCCTTGAAGTCCTTGAGACATTGATGAAGCTCCTTTGGATTCTTCTCGACATGGTCGGCGACACCGCTCAGCCATTTGTTGTGTGACCTGTGGTCCTGCGGAAGCCATTCACCGGTGGTGGGCCTGTGGTGCTCATCCGGGATATCATCCTTGCGACTGTCCATATTGAGAAAATATGACTCGAGCAAGAACGCGGGTTGGATGTCAGGTCCTTTAAGCTCCAGGGCAGGTACAATGATACGGGAGAACTACCTCAGTATCTGGGTACGCGCTACATACGGTAGGTAGGGGAAAGGAATTTGGGATGGTAAAAGGGTGACGCAGTGGCTGTAACAAGCGGAGTAGGGACGCGAATGAATTTCCCTTGGCAACCCAGCTGCCGCTACCGGGAAAAAGGGGTCCAGAATCGATCGAGAAAGCAGCAAGAAGAGGCGATCGAGGTTCAAGAGTTCCTAGCTACATAATCTCATCTGCCGTTGACTACCTATAGCTCGCACAGAGAGCCTAGATTCGTTGCGGCAAGCTCTTCAGATATGACTTGTCGATCGAAGGTGTCCATCCATCACGCAGCTGCCCCTGACTGGTAGCTATGTAGGTCTGCAAGTTGCTGGTCAACATGGCATTTCCGGGCTAGCTAGGCGGTATGCACATATAGACTTCCTACTTGTATTCTACTACAACCTTCTTTTCATATCTGATGTTTATGCTGCTGTGCCTTGACAGCATCAGCTCAAAGTAGTGGCACCGCTCGATGGACGGGTGTGACCACGGCTGGATTCAGTGGTAAGTCTCTGGACCCGTTTGAATTCTCTATGGATGGCGATGTCGTCCATCAAAGGTGTTTACAGAGACTGCCCGGCGCACGAGCGAAAGCCTAGCAGGGAAAAAGCTAGATAATCGCTCGTTGACCCCTGCCGGCGGCTGCAACATCACGGTGCACCCAAGACATCGAAAAGAGACGCGCGGCTCGTCATTCGACTCATGGTTCATGACTGCGGGGCCGGCCCGCGATCAGTTGATGGACTCAGTCACGTGCTGGCGACCGTTGGGATCGAGATCCGAAGTTTTTGCGGATTTCGTTTCTTTATGTGTGTGGAGCCGGTCACTTACGCATCTCGTTGGCTTTCGCTCCTCGGTCTCGCTGTCGTCCTCCTCGGGTCTTGCGTCGTTTCTGCCTTTACTTCCTTCACCCGTCAAGCCGCTGGTCGTCTTGAATTGTCTCCTCGTCACATAGACACAGTCTAGACCTTTCGAAAAGTTCGATCTTGTCACTGGCTACGATGAAAGTGACGCTCCTTAGTTACCTGCTCGGTGCCGTCGCTGCGGCGCGCATACCGCGCATCGCCCGAGCGATCGCGTCGTCGTCGTCGTCGTCGTCGAATGCCACAGCGCTACACGGAGCCGTCTCGACCGAGGTTCTCGAGTGTTCCAATATTGGGACGCAGATCATACGTCAGGGAGGAAACGCGGCGGACGCCATGATAGCGAGTGTCTTGTGCGTTGGAGTCATGGCTCCGTGGCACTCGGGACAGGGAGGAGGAGGCTTCATGCTCGTTCGGAGTCCGAATGGCACGTACGAGACGATTGATTTTCGAGAGACGGCGCCCGGTGCCGCGAATGAGACCATGTACGTGCAAAACATCACCCTTTCCTTGGTCGGCGGTCTCGCCGTAGGGACGTATGGTGAGCCGGCGGGTCTCGAGGCACTGCACTCCAAGTATGGACAGTTGCCGTGGTCAGACTTGTTTCAGCCGGCCATCAGTCTGGCTAGAAACGGCTTCAGGATGCTCCCGGAAGCTTACACCATCGTAAGTGATCCGGCATACTCCTTTGCCATCACGGATCCAAACTTTGCCGCCATCTTCGCGCCGAATGGCACGATCGCCCCGATCAATTCTACCCTCTACAGGCCGACTTATGCCCAAACATTGACTGAAGTGGCCGCGAATGGCTCCATTGCCATGTATACCGGAAGGATTGCGAATGCCACGATTGATGCGATCCAGAAGACTGGAGGCATCATGACCCTGTCTGATCTCGCAAACTATTCAGTGGTCTCTAGGAAGCCCTCGGTGGTGCCGTATCACGAGTACACGCTGTACAGCTGTCCGGCACCTGCCTCTGGCACCATTGCACTATCCGCTATGAACATTCTCTCGGGCTACGATGTGTCCTCGTCCTCAAACCTCAATGTCTCGACACACCTCATCACGGAAGCAATGAAGTTTGCATATGGTCAAAGAACCGTGCTCGGCGACCCAGCCTTCAATCCCAACGTCACCGCCCTGGAAGCCGCCTTCTTGACTCCGCGTGTGGCCAGCCAGGTCCGCTCAAAGCTCGACATTAGCAGCACTGGCCCGTCAACCCTGTATGATCCATCAAACTTCCAGATATTGGACGACCACGGCACGTCCGAGATGGTCGCGGCCACATCGGACGGACTCGTCATTTCCCTCACGACGACGGTCAACACGTACTTTGGCTCGCAGGTCATGGTGCCCTCCACGGGCGTCATCCTCAACAATGAGATGAATGACTTTAGTTCCCCCGGCACGAGCAATACTTTTGGGTACATTCCGACAGAGGCCAACTTTATCCGACCATTCAAGCGCCCGCTGTCGTCCATCTCGCCGACGATAGTGGAACGCAACGGCTCATTCTTCTTCACCACCGGTGCGGCGGGTGGGTCACGCATCACGTCCGCGACGATCCAGGTGCTCTGGCACGTCCTGGACCAGAACGCCACGTCTCTACAAGCATTGGCGGCACCGCGTCTGCACGACCAGATCCAGCCGAACCAGACGACGTTCGAGTACGCGTACGATAATCGGACGACGGCGTACATGGCCGCGCTCGGTCACAACGTCACTTTTGTGGCCCCGGGAGTGTCCATTGCCATGGCCATCAAGGCCCTCCCGAACGGCACGTACGACGCCGCCAGCGACCCACGACGCGTCTCCAGTGGTGGGTCGGTGGTATAATCCATCGTTTCCATCTTGCCGTTTAAATATACAGTAAATCTATCGCTAATCATGCACATCGCGGCACGGACAGAGTATAATATAGATCACATTTACTGATCAGTAACTTGATCAGTCTATTCTATAAGTATTAATATCATTCAATCCCGACTTTCTTTGCGCTCTCGTCATCTACTCGAGCTATAAAGTACCGGCGGCATCATGTCTGATGTACCGGGCAAGATGGAGGGTGAGATGGAAGAAAAGCAAGTGGAGGAGAAGGTCGAACACTTGGGAACAGTCAAGTTACCGAGCATCAAAATCAAAAAGGACAGGTACAAGGACTGCGGATTACCGTTCGTGGTGAAACAGGAGACGCCCGCCACAATACATTTACCCATCGACTCTATCCCCGGCCCTCCTTCTACCACTGCCACCACGAGTCCTCCCCTTGCCGTAGTCGAGTCTACCGTCCGGCGATCGGTCGCAGGGGTCGCTTCAGAAAATGTCAATCACGCGATAGGGAATGAGGTGCGGGGACGACGGCAGGGACAAGTCCGGGTGATGGACGGACAATCATGGCGTACGACACGACCTGCCGACGACGAATTACTCGACTTTTGACCATCATCCCAAGACTCTATGAGAGAGAGCGAGAACGGGGCAGAAGGAGGTGGACGGCAGGGAGGGGTTGGTTATAGTTTAGCGTCTAGGGGTTCGCGTTCCCACAACTCATATGCCCACTTGACATCCCCCTCACAGTCGTGCTCGGCGGCGTCCATGGACCCGATATATTCTCGCCACTCTTGCGTGCTCCGTCGCCGCCATCGCCGAGCACCACTGTCCTCTGCCGTCCCCGTACCCTCGACCGCCTCCGACTCGCCCGTAGAATCGCCATTGGGACTTGCGGGAGGATTGGTAGTAGGAGGATTGGCAGTCGGAGGCAAGGTCGACCGACGAAAGTCGACGGGAAAGTGCGTGTCGCAGGGAAACGACGACTTGATGCTGGTAAAGAGGATGCGGTCGAGACTCGGATGCGTCATGGCGGTGCGGTAGAGTTGCGCGCCACCAATGATGAAGATGCGGTGCGCGACGTCGCCAAAGTGTTTATCCACCTGCAACAGCGCGTCGTCGAGACTGTGCGCCAGCGTGGCGTGTTGACTCTGGACCGCGTTGCCGGATAATTGGAACTCGCGGTCGCGCGTGACGACGATATTGATCCGTCCCTTCAAGGGTCTGAATTTGGCGGGGATCGAGGTCCAACTGTTGCGGCCCATGATGACGACGTTTTGGCGGCCTGATGGGGCGGCGAGCGTGGTGTCGGCAAAGTACTTCATCTCCTTCTTCAACTTCCAGGGCAATCCCCCGGACTGACCGATCCCGAGTCCATCCTCCGTCGCGGCCACGATGGCCGTACAGGTGCGTCGTGGGCGGCCGTGGGAGAGGATAAAGTCCACCACGCGCGCTTTATACGGTGCCGCCGAGGGCACAAAGTGACTGCCCGGATGCACCAGCGTCTCTGCGCCCTCGCACGCATCCACCAAATCCTGACTGCGTTCCGGCGTCACGATCGGATCCACCTTGCCAATGACGTGTAGCGTCGGCGTCTGAATCTTGGGCGCAGAGTAGAGAAACTCGTGCTGTGGGAAGTAGCTCCTGAACCCACTAAAGATGACGGCGAATTTGAAGGGCGGATGCGTCGTGTCAAGCAACTTGTTGGGACGCTCCAGTAAAGACGTCAGGATGGCCGCGAACCCACCGCCCTGACTGAATCCCATCACGCCATCGAATGGGCCCTCAGTCTCCAGGATATGTTTCATCGACTGCACCGTCTCCGCCAAGCCGATAAACTCCTTCTTGTCGTGATCCGCCCGCCACCAAGCATAACTCCCCTCCCCTTCCTCATTGCCCAGTTTCGCCAACCGATCTCGCTCCTCCTCGTTCGTCGGATCCGGCATTTCTAGTTTGTGGATGCCCGTCGGGTACGTGATGTCGGCGTACTTTGACAGCGCCTTGGAAAGCGCGCCCGTCTTGTGTCGCAGGGTATTGCCAGACTGCGTATACCCGTGCAGGAAAAGTATCCGAGTCATCTGTAGACCTATAAGACTCTTTCTGCGCTCTTCAACGATATTCAGGTGTGATCACAACTTCTAAAGTGACATCAAGCAATTTCTACCTCAGATTCGTCAGCATGATGAGTTGACTTGACGTAGCTAAGGACAAGGATGATTGGCATCTGCAGATCTGGAGTCAAGCATCACGCATCGCAACTTTTGTTCGGCATTTCCGAGGAGTTCTCGCATCTCATCGGCTCCTGCGCGGATCTCACACAAAACGTCATCTACATCTACTTTGCTCTGCAACCCAAATCTTGTCATGCAGATGCGTATACAAACATCTATAACTCTCACATTACAGTCGTGCTGATAGTTCACAATGAACAAGAAATAATAGTCAGGACATGTCCGGTCATGGTGACGGATCTGACGAAATTGGTCTCTTTGACATTCTGCCGCAGGAATTGGTCGAGCACATCATCTCGTATCTCTTTCCAGCATTTACGGGCAATCAAGGCCACTTACTCTACGTCAACTGGGCATTCTACAGTGCCGCGCTGCCGCACGTCTACCGCGCGCCGCACATCACGTCGAGCAACCTGCAGAAATTCAGCGACTGCATCACGGCGCGGCAGTCCTCGCTTGGGGATCGGGTGGAGGCGCTTAACTTGCGCGGCGTGATTCATGGTGCGAAAGCGAGTCAGATGTCTCGCGTGATGCGCCGGTGTTCGCGCAACTTGCGAGAGTTTTATGCGCCGCAGGTGGGATTCGCGCAGAGTGCGTTTCGGGCCATTGGATTGTGCGGCCGATTAACGGTGCTGGATCTGAACGCGGTTTCTGAAAAGGTGGAACTGTCCTTCCTCTTGGCGGCCATTGCCAAGGCACCGACGCTGGAGACTATCTACTTTCCGCGGTTCAGCAAGCACACGGACGGTGCTCCGCTCGTGGTCTGCTGGCCGCCAAAATTGAAGCACGTCTGGCTTTCTGGCGCCATTGACGACGCGTTCCTGGATACGGCCATGCCGGCCTCTGTCGATACCATCATTATTCAGAATTGTCCCTCCATCTCACTTCCCGGACTGCATTCCTTTCTCGAACGCATAGGTCCCCAATTGCGCACCTTTTCGGCACTTTATCCGCTCTCCCTGCCGCCAGACTCCCTGGACTGGTTGCTCGTGCAGTGTCCGCACCTGACGACGTTCAAGGGGTATGTGGACTACTTTACCCAGGAACTGTTTCGTAATATTCCCGAAGACCATCCTCTCGAGACGCTCATTCTCGACTCGGCGGGGGGATTGCTGAATCGTGGCAATAAGATTACTGCAGACGACGTCTCTTTTGCCATTGTCGATGGCAAGTTGACCCACCTAAGGCAAGTCCGGTGGTCATTGCAGGTCGGTTGGCGGTCTGAAAAGAGCGATGTACGAGACTTGAGCGATCTATTAGCGTATGCAGGCGAGGACTGATTCCACCATAACAAGCATATTACAGCATTGCAATTGTTTCGTAGCACTAAGCGGGTGTGACCTTTAATGTATATTATCTGACTGATCTTTTCCCTTTGACAATCATATGCACGGTAAGCTCCGTCTCCGCAACTGTATACACTGTGCCATAATCGTCTGATTCAGAGATACTGCCTTCACATCAATGGAATGAGAAGAAACTTGTGCTGAGAAGAAACTTGTGCTGGAGTATTGCATCGACAAACACCATGGATGGTGCTTGTAGGATTATTCGGACGATGGCAGATTGATGCAGCTGCTGCCTGGGTCTGGTCGGGCTACATGGCCGGCCACACTGACAAGCATCGATTTGTAGATAGTCCTGACTTTTAGAAGTTTTCGACCAGGAATGATGAGGTTCGGCAAGTCGAATTTGTCGGTGTCCATGGTGTCTGTGGTTGTGAAAGTCATCGTGACATAAGAGCCGTCGGTACGAACGCTACGGCTTCGGCTGGTGCCTTCGAGCACCACAAACGCGACATATTCGAGATCATACGCGTGTGAGGAACAGCCTGTTACGCGAGTGTGCTTACCCCTCCGAGAGACTTGAATTCTTCAGCACCCGGGACTTCTGCGAGTTTGGGTAGTTCTTCCAAACACTCCCGCAGCGCCTGTATACAGTGTTGTGATCCTTCTTCAGAGATCACTAGCGGAGGCGTCAGCTTGAGCGTGTTTGTCTGTACCAGCTTTGCAATGATCTGCTTCTGCAGAAGCAGCATGGACAAGTGCCACGAAGTCCACTTTTGCGAATCCGAAGACAGGTGTGAAGGGTCAATATCGATCGCAACCAATAACCCAGCACCACGAATTTCCTTGATGGCTTTGAATTCCCTCTGCAAATGACGAAGTCCTGCCATCAATTGATCGCCGAGCTCGCGGGACCTCTGGCAGAGGTTCTCCTTCAACAACACCGAAATTGCTGCTCGTGAGACAGCACAACTCGTGGGACTTCCACTGAAGGTTGCCCCGTGGCTATTAGGTCTTATACTGGCCATAAGGTCGGTCGAGGTTAGCATGACACTTGTCGGATATAGTCCGCCACTGATGCTCTTTGCCAAAAGTAGAATATCGGCCTTGACACCTTGACTCTCACAGTAGACCATGTGACCTGCTCTTCCGAGTCCAACTTGTATCTCATCTGCAATGTACAGGACATCATGCTTCTCGCACAAAAATTTAATTGCTCTCAGGTATCCTTTCCCTGGCATAATGACCCCAGCTTCACCTTGTATGCTTTCCACGATGATTGCACATACCCTGTCCCCGACCTCATTGAGTGCCTTTTCGAGGTCTTCTATATGATTGTACCGGATGACCTTCGAAATATCCTTCTCATCCCAATGGGCACCAACACCGGGAGTATACGGGCCGTAATTCAATCTGGCGTTCGGCGTCGTAGACATCGAGGTGGCAAGCACAGTTCGACCATGATAGTTGCCAAGGAAATTGAGTACAATAGCCTGATTATCCGGTATGCCTTTCCGAGTATAGCCCCAAGAACGAGCAAGCTTCGTTGCTGCTTCAATCACTTCCGCACCGCCATTTAGAGGCAAGACCTTTTCATAAGCGAACGTGCGACAGA
The DNA here is from genome assembly GCA_005281585.1 of Taphrina pruni. NCBI lineage: Eukaryota > Fungi > Ascomycota > Taphrinomycetes > Taphrinales > Taphrinaceae > Taphrina > Taphrina pruni. Next base: position 157,008 of record RHGH01000026.1, on the reverse strand, counting down.
CGAATTCTGACCATGACGCAAATAAATCATGTGTGAATGCTCTAGAACTGAGCGCCAGTGTCTGCGATTGCCTTACTAGCGCTTCCACAATCTCCGGATGAGAATGCCCTTGATTGACGGCACAGTACGATCCACCAAAGTCCCAGTATTCCTTGTCATTACAGTCCCAGACCTTGGCCCCGAGAGCACGCGAGAAGACAACAGGCAATGGTGTATAGTTGTGTGCCGAGTAGTGCCTTTCTAGTGTTAGATGTTCTAAAGTCTTTTTTGTTTCCTCAGTGCTCGCCATTCCAAGCATCACTAATGGCAAGACTGGATTCTATGAGTCAGCTAACACATCATCGGCTGATGTGAACATTATAAAGATTGACTAGTTCCAGTGTGAACTGCAGTGCACATGTCTTTGCAATTGATGTGTTCACAACCTCATATAGTAAAAGGTTGTACCAGACCAGTAAGCAAGAGGCATGCTTGGAAATTACTTGCATCTCTTGAGGCACATGTTGAATTTGATTGATTCATCAATCATGTTCAACAACTGCGTGCTGTCGGCAAACATTCTTTTTTTGAGTTTTGATTGAGCTTTGGCATTTTCTACCGTATATTGTGTTTTCTTGAATCAATGAAAATGCATATCCTTGCTATATGTCCCTCTATAACTTCACAAACGCCTGTCAGGATGAGTGGTCAATTCACACAGAAACAAATCAGATCACAATGGAGCCAGGGTCGTGCGTACGGAAGCACAGTACTCGTACTTTCACCCTAACTCATTTCTGAGCAGTGCTGTGAATGATTTGGATTGCTACGCTATCCGCAACAAGAGTCCTGTCACAGTGCCTCAGCGAGAGCTAGAGCACTTGCGAGTCAGCTGAGAGCTGGCTTGCATATCAAGAAAGTAATTTGTGTTGTCGTGAAGATGCTATTCGCTAGAGTTCAGGAGATTTTTATGAAGCTGGTGCAGCGGTTTTTCGGGCAGCAAGACCGGTACGGAACCCGTGAGCGAATCTTCTGTGAACCTTGGTGATGTGTGCCATTCGTCCAGTACCAGTGGTCTTCCTTCGCTTAGCCTTCTCTGACCATTCGTACTTGCGGGTCTTCGCAGCAGGGTAACCACATGAAGCACAGGTTGCTGTCACAAATCAGCATTCATGATTCGAAATGATATTGAAGAATAACATACACTTCTGTATGTGGTACGATCGTCGACCACATCGTCGGCACAGTGTGTGCGACTTGTTGTGTCTTTTACCCTGTATATGTCAATCAAAGTTCGGATGTGTTCCATAACCTGTCTCGATCTGATAACTTCGTCGCAACAATTGCCTTATCGAGAAGGTTGAATTCTTGCTTGTACTTTCAAGGGTAGGACACTAACGACTAGTGCTACACAATGCTGTCGCAAGATTTATTTCTTGGCATTCGAGTTACGACAGATCGTGAAGATATCGAAAAAGATCGAGGCATTGGAAACGGGTCGGCGATGACTTACGAATGAAGATGTTCCCTTGGTCATTCTTGTGGTTCAACAAACTTGGTGCTGGCCTTCACACAGGTATCGCAAGCGTTTTTTCTTCCAACTCCAGCTCGTAGCAGAGAACTGGCGCCGAGCTGGGTGCTCCTCCGAGCAAGATGCAGCGCTGCGCCCGTGAAGGGAAACTTCGCAAAGTTGAGCAGCTCGTGCGAGTTTGGCAAGAAAGGACTTGCCGACGGCAACTCATTAAATCGCCTCCCACGAAAATCCGAGGAATCTGGTGGAGCTCGTGACGCCCCCAAAAAGCATTCTTGAAGAGAGTCATTCTTTATCTACTACTCTGGTAACAAGATCATTCTTTCACACAAATATTCGACTCCGGAACACTTCCAGGCTCTACGGTCGATAACGCAAGCTCTTTGCAAAGGTTCGTCACTCCTCCTCAATTCTCGAAATGATCTCGATCATGCACGAATCAGAGGACCACCGGCGAAATCAGGTGAAGATGGTACTTGATGTGCTTCGACATCGTTTCAAAACCACTTCACATAGACTGTCTCTGCATTTGGACCACTGGCAAACGACTATGTACAACGAAGGTGATGGCAACAACATTTCTATACTCGTCTCCACTTGAGGTCATATGATGAATGTTACCCGCGTGGCATTTCATTTTCAATTAATCTCCCACTTCGCCCGAGCAGGATGTCCTCATTGCGACGATATCAGCATCACTGAAATGCTATACATCTAGAGCCTAGCACATTGATCGCACTTCAGTCGCTACCTCTTGTAGCACTCAATTGGCTCGCTCCCGGATAACAGCACATCGTACGGGCAGCAGAACGCGACATTCGGACATTTTCGGACATTTATCTACGCACATAACTAAACTATCTTTACGATGAAGGTGCGACAACATGCGAAACTTTGCGCAGCGCAATTGACCTTCATAGTACCTCGAAATTCGTGATTTCGAATCGATTAACAATCATCTTGTTTTCACTGCTGACGATTGTCGCATTTTGGGAAAGTGCGAGCTATACACAACAAAGGTTAGTACTAAAGAAGCGTCCTTCGCAGATTCTCGTACAGGAGATAGGCGTCTCTGCTTCTAATCTGAACTTCTTGAATGCACGATTTGCGATGGCGATGACTAAAGAACCACGACTGACGAGTCAGGCTGCTGGTTCTGATAAAAAACTATGCAAGACGATTGAGCGCACATTGGAGCAACGATATACCGAAGGTCTGGCAAAATCGCCGACATCTCCAAGTTCTCTGAATTTGTCTAAATCTCCTTTCGGTCACCTTGGCCAGCCTACAACTCGCCGAACATTTGCCTACATTGTTGCGACACTCAATGCCAGTCATCCCGACCATGATTTTTCCTCTTTGCGACCATTCGATTTTCGAAAAGAGCGTACCTTGTCTACGGTGATCAATTCGCTAAACACGACACTTTCATCGCAAGGGCAACTAAACACAAATGGCTTGTGGGATCTGATCGATCGACATATTGATCTTGGTCAGTGTGAGATATATTCGTACATGCCAGATCCTGATTCCGACCCCCATGGGGGTGATGGTCTTCTATGGTCACAGAGCTACTTCTTCTTCAGCAAAGAACAGAAGCGACTGCTCTACTTTACTCTCCGTGGAGTAAGTTTGAGATCGCCTGCCATGAAGGCTGATGTCTATGAGAGTGACTTTGACGATGAACTTGCTGCGAAGAGTGTATTTCTCGAAGATATGGATGATTTTGATATGATGTAAATACTTGTCGCAGCGTTCGCGAGGGAATTACAGGCGGAGCTGAATCGCCTTTCTGATCGTGCTTGTAGATCAGTGAGTTCTGGAGTGATTGATTGTATACATATATTTATATATAATTTTATGGTTTATATAAGCTCGTGGTCTTACAGGTGATACTTCTTTGCTAGTTGACTAGTCCTTAGAACAGAATTATTGTTACAAATTGCTTGGCCAGGTGATGTTCAGCGTGCGGTATTGCCGGAATGCGCTTTGTGGTGAAAATCGAATGCTTTGTGGAGCCTGGGAACACTTCCATATTGTCTACAACCACATGTTCAATGGACTCTGGAATGCATTTATCTGACATGCCTAACTCTCTGCTGCTCGGAGAACAAGCTGATCAGACACGATGACTCGATGATCTTTGGCTGATGCAATAGTGATCCTTCTTTGTGTCCTAGTATGAGCACTGCCCAGGAAGACACTAATTACGAGACTGGCCGAACGCCTATTCAGAACAATGAAGGATCGGCGGCAGAACAGCCGCCGGAACACACTTCTATGGAGAGGGATAGCTCGGATGATGAAGTTACAGGGTGGGTCATGACGATATCGTTCTCCATACAGTATGCTGACATGTCAAAGACTGAATGCAAAATTAGTGACAGCAATTGAGAAACGAGCAGAATTAGAGGACCATGTGGCAACAATTAGACATGAGTTGGACATTGCCAAAGCTCGCGTTGAAGTGCTGGAGGCTGCTCAAGAGGAACACAATCGAATGGTGGCCTCTGGACTTCTCCTGGACAAGAAGGACGTTGATCTCGGCAACGAAACCTTGGCTAAAGAGCTTTCGCTCGAACGCGATCATAGATTAAGCGCCGAAGGCTCTCGAAAGGAGATCGAAAAAGAGCTTGAAGATCTTACGAGCTCTCTCTTCGAGGAAGCCAACAAAATGGTGGCAGTAGAAAGGGTCGAGAACGCAGCACTTCGAGAACGGAATGAACATTTGACGACTCGTCTGAAAGACAATGAAATATTGCTCGTGTCTCAGCAAGCTCAGCTTGATGAGCTTAAGCTGGTCCTGCAGAAGATGTCTGATAAGGAGGACTTGCAGGATTCGCGACCAGCTTCTCCAAATCCCAACAAAAGACACTCCCACAAGTATAGCAGGGACTCGATGAAAGGTCTGCGCACCCCACTATCAGGCACCTTTCCATCGCCAATCGCACAGCAATTGGAGACGATGAGCCTGTCCCCGGAACAGCCACAAATCGTCGCAGGATCTATTCCAGGGCCTGAGAATCCGGAACAATTTGCAGGTATCCTCATGCCAAGGTACCGCACCGATATAGCAGCATACGATGATTTCCTACTGCTACTCCATCAACCGAAGGCTAGTCGACCTGTAGTCTCAAGGGTGGCATCAGCCTCGAGTTTTGTGACGGCGCCAGACACAGACCAAAATGCAAAGGACGCAATTACGGCTCGGAGTCCTCACATGTCAATCAGTCGCGCTGGCTCGCCGAGCCTGGAGAGGTCAATGTCCACGGCCGGGACACTTTGGACGAGATATGCAGACAGCGCGGAAATGAAGAAAGACATGCCGCTGCGCGAGACTCGGTTCCTGAAGCGCGCATTGATTGAGGACATTGAGCCCACGTTGCGCCTGGATCAAGGTCCCGAGCTCGGGTATCTCTCACGACGCTCGATCCTGAATGCGGTCATTGAAGGAAACCTGATAGTCGAGCCCATGCCGGCCCATTTGGCACGTTACAAGCCCGATCGGTTTCCGTGTGCATTGTGCGGCGATGCGCGGTACACGGATGAGATTAAGCGAAACTACAGACTAAAGACGAGTGAAAAGGTTGATTCTCAGCCATACCCGCTGTGCAACTGGTGCACGGATCGGGTGAGGAGCGTCTGCACATACGTCGCGTTCCTCAAGCAGGTCAAGGACGGCCTGTGGAAGGCGAGCACGGAGTCGGAAGAGATGCGCGTGTGGGAGGAGAGTGTGAAGCTCAGGGAAAGCATGTTTTGGAGTCGTGTTGGGCACATCGTGGATATGTAATCATGAATAGAAAGATTTATGGCCGGATGGCGAAATAGAGAATCTATCTCTTCGATTCTTCGCTAGCATTTTCGTCATGCTAAGAAAAACATTGAGAACTAGTAGCTGACTCGTCGTCTTGTGTCATTTTGGATCAAGGAATCCATGATCTCTCCTCGTGGAGTAAGGTAATGAGTGGAGATGAGAATGTTGTAGTGTTGACAGCTTGCCAACCGAGTGATTGCACTGGCGACAGATGACAGCAGGATAGAAAGGTCCAAAAAGGTCGAGCAGATGCTTAACTCAAACCTTCTCCTTCTTTTGATCAGCCAAGGTTTGCCATATTATCCTCTGATTCCTCGTCCACTGTGTGGTCGAGCGCGGTGCGTCCTCAGTACGAATGACGCTGCCGATACTCATGAACCCACCAAACATGGCGGCACTGGCGGCCATATTCTGTCCGATGTAGCGCAGAAAACCCTGGGGTCCGGGACCGTAGCGTAGGGCGTTGAAGCCGCCAAAGAGGATGCCGACACAGCACCCGACCGTCGTGCCCATTAGAGCACCCATCTATTGTCGTTCAGTCAGTCTACATCTGTACTATGTTATACGCGCTGATTCATGTCGCTTGTCGTCGAGGGCGAGATGGAAGCACGTAGCTGTGTTCGTACCTTCATCTTGTCAAAGGTAGAAGGTCCCTGACCTTGCATGGCGGATTGTGGCATGGGAGGCACTAGCAGTACGTCAGAACTTGCTGCTGTCATTGAAGGTAGTTCATCATACTCTTGCAATGTGAATCTCTACCTGGAGATGTTCGATGGCCTATGAAAGAGAGCACAGGACAGCAAATACCGAAGCTTTCCTTTGTAAGCCAAGAGGTCCCTTGGTAGCCTACAAAAGTCTATAGAAAGTGGAGAGATTTCCATTCGCTACTTGGAGGCGATTTTAGTGTCGTATTTTCTCGTTATCGTTATTGTCGATATCGTGACACTTTCGTACAAGAATGTTCTGGACCACAATTATCGCATTCTGATTGGTTAGCCACTTGTCCGCCGCCAATCCCGCTCTGACCCGCGAGCCTTGCCTTGTCGATCGAATGCATGATTGTGCTGCTCTCCATGCTCTTGACGAGTTGTCAGAAGAAGCGTCCTGTGCGTGCAGTGGCCTACACTAACTCGGTGTACGGCATCGCGCTTAGCGACTGATACAGTAATTGGAGGCTGCGAGTGGTGAGAGAAACAGACGCAAGTGCAAGCACTCGAACAAGATTTCGACGCAAACAATCCTGGTGTTTCGTGGCATTCCAACCACGAAGCTTGAACCATTTACTTGATGAGCAGCAATGGTGCAATCAATAAGAGAAGTAAAGTCTGCTCGTAGGACGACTGGTCATGGCATTGACCGTGGAACAGGACCCGGGTCATCCCAACTTCAGCGCGGTCAGCAGTTCAACACGATGAAGTCCTACCCCAGCTCAAATTCATCAACACGAGACCTGGCAAGCAATGGCAATAGTCCATGTATCGTCCTCTTACCTCTCAACGAGACATTCGAACCGAAGACGATCATCCTGCCATACTTGCCAGACATTGTGAAAATTGGTCGGCAGACAAACAAGTCTACATTGCCAAATGCGGAGAATGGATTCTTCGATAGCAAGGTCTTGAGTCGTGCTCATGCCGAAATGTGGGCAGATGAGAATGGTCGGGCGTGCATCAAGGATATCCGTTCCTCCAACGGCACCTTCGTTAATGGTGTAAGACTCTCGAAGGAGAATGAGGAGAGCGAGGTGCGCGAGCTGCTGCCAGGAGACACTCTTGAGCTGGGAATCGACATCTTGAATGACGAGAATGGCGCCATCATACATCGAAAAGTGTCTGCTCGAGTCGATCATGCTGGCTACATGTCGGAGAATCAGTCGTCGATACAAAATGCGATTGAGCTTCAAGGACAGCTCAATGCATCGAATAAGGGCGGTATCAGTCAATCTCTACGAGCTACCAACGGCGATCGAAACGCCGCTAGTATGAGTAATGGTCATACAGGGTCTTTGAACAGCTTCAATCCTCTCCCGATGGTGCCAGGCACGGGCCGACACCACGTCACCATTGATATGGTCATTAAGAAATTGAGCAATGATTTAAAAATGTCCAAGCAAGTTGCCGCGGACCTAAAGCACGCAACAGCTGTGTTTACCAATTCTATGAACGGACCTATAGCGTCACCATTCGCAAAGACTGGGGACCAAGTCATTTTGGCAACAAACCCAAGTGGCGAAGCTCCAAAAGACACAGGAGATAACGAGCGTGAGACTTCACCAGCTGAATTCGCGATTGGCGAAGCACCTCACTCTCTGTCTAGTCAATTAGAAACCACCAGACGTGCGTTGGAGGCACAAGAGGCCCGAGTGCAGGAGCTCGAGGGCATCTTGATGATGGAGCGTGAGGCTCGAATCACAATAGAAGAAAAATGGCGAAGCGTCGCTGGGAAGCTTCCCGAAGACACGGATGACGACGGGGCCTCAATGGTGTCAAATGAGACCATCACCAATGGAGTCCCCGAAGACAACAATACCATGGTGCCGACCGGCACGGACGAGGTCGCGGACGACAATGGCTCGGGCACCATTGAACGACTAGAGAACTTTTTGCGAGCTGCGCAAGAATCTGCCGCCACCTGGAAAGCTCGTGCGGAAGGGGCAGAGAGTGAGAATACGCAAAAGGAATCCAAGATTCTGGAACTCGTTAAGGAACTGGAAGCACTCAAAGCAGGAACAGCAGGAGGACAAACAACTACTGGTCTTAGTAGGCCGAGGTCGAAGCACGACGAGCACGACGAAATATCAAAGGTTTCGTCGGCAAGTGTACGCGAGACGACCACAAAGGACGCCGCCGCCGCCGCCGCCGCCGCCAAGGTGATTGACAATGGAGGACGCGGTGCCGCTCTAGTCAGTATGATGGCCGTCGTCATGCTCGGCGTCGGACTGATGAATTTCCTCAATAATCACGGTCCCAAAAAGGACTTTTAGTGCTGCCTTCGTCATGATTTTTCGTGAGCGTATGGACAAACACTCCATTTATTTCAGGAAGTGGCAAGGGGCGAGAGGGTGAGCGTTGTTTTGGATTTGAAGTGGGAGTTTTGCGAATTAGGTGGGGGATCGTTGCATTCATTTGCGTATCATCATTATCATCATCATCATCATCATCATCATCATCATCATCATCATCATCAAGGGATGCAAGGAAGGGGCAAGGCGGGTTAATCGATGGCCGGGTGGGCTAGTTCGTATTTATTCATTCTCACTCATTCTTACGAAAACTGTACTTTATATTAGACTTTTAAAGACTTTCACAATTCATCTTTTATAAGCCATTGTGCGACTGTGCTACTAAAAAATCCGTGAGTCAAACACACCAGGCATGATTGTTCGTAGACACTCCTCAACGACGACGACGACGACGACAAACAAGAGAGCAATGGGGGAGAAGAATGTAGAATATGACACAAATATAATAATCAACTACGACTAGATAAGAGATTGACGAAAAGCCACCTTTTTTTTGTCTATCCAAAAAAGACGAAAATATAAGTAAACGGGGAAAAAAGTAACAAGTAGGAGGGTTTTTGGGATCATCGTCCGATAAACTTGCGTTCGAGCGATCGTGCAAGGGGGTAAACGAGTCCCGCAAAGGCGAAAGAGAGCTCGAACCCGACGTCGCCGCCGTACTCGCCAATCTTGTGCGCGATGGGGCCCTCCCAGTAGACTTGGTACATGCCGAGCACCATGCCGGCCACCCCGGCAGCGAGTGCGGCGAGTGCGCCGAGACCGAGTGGTAAGCGGGCAAAGTTGTTCCAGTCGCGGACTTGGTAGCCGGCGAATCCTTTGCGGAAAATCAAGTGTTCCTCCAGCAGGACGACGGCGTAGATGGCGAGCCAGTATGCGAGGACGTTGAGCAGGTTCTCAAAGAAGAGGGCAAAGTGGTTCGCGGCGGGGATGGCCACCGCGAGAATGATGACCGTGATGAGAATGTTCCAGATGTATCGCGGGATCTTGCCAAACCACGGCAAGATGGCCTGGGCGGAGAGCGCGCCAGAGTAGTTGTTCGGTACGTTGTTGGCAATCACCGAGAGCGCCAGCACCACGAGACAAAACTTGCCGCCGCCGTGGTATCGGTCCAGAATGCGACCCGTCAGTCCGCCCACAGAGTTGTCTTCGTACGCCTCGCTGAAGATTGTGTTGGCCTCGTTCGCCGTCAGTGTGCCCGCCGCCAGCCCGACAATCTCGCAAAAGACGAGGGGAAAGAAGAGGCCGGCATACGTCACGGCAAAGATCTTCCACTTCTTCACCGACTTGTTTTGGAAGATGGTGTAGTCGGCCGCATACGACGTCCAGCCAGTGCCAAAGCCGTAAATCGCCGAACCAAAGGACAGGATTGCGCCGGCCTCGTTTGCGCCGGTGCCCATGGGAACATTGACAAAGGCGCCGCTCTGCTTGATTCCCGCGATCAGGATGAAGAAGATGATGATGGACGGGATCCACGAGACTTTTTCGTACATGTGCACAATCTTGTACCCAAAGATGGTGATGAAACCGGTGACGACGGTGATGATCAGGATACCAGCCCACAGGGGGAAGTCTCCGCCAATGGCCTTGAGAATCTGGGCACCGACAATAGCGTTACTGGCGGACCATCCGATACAGGCGAGCACGTTGAGTGCGGCCACGAGGGGAGTGCCGAGGATACCAAAGGAGAATCGCGAGATGATCATTTGACGGAGCCCGAGCTGGGAACCAAAGGTCGAGTAGTAGCAGACGGGCAGGATGGAGATGGCGTTGAAGAAGATGATGGCGGCGACACCGTCCCAGAATCCGACGTAGAAGAGCGTGATACCCAGGGCGCCGATGGCAAAGGAACTGATGTTCAGGTTGGCAGACAACCACATGGTGCCCGCGTTCACGAGGGATCGCTCGTTCTGGTCCTCTGGCGGTACATGCTCGAACCCGGTCTCCTCCATCCTGAATTTGGTGGCATACCGATTCAGCTTGCCGTGCAGACTGCTGGTGGAGCCAGTCTCGATATCGAACGATGGTTCATTGTGGTAGACTTCCTTCGTGCCATCGATTGGCGCGGCCAACTCAAAGGCCTTGTTGTGCGACATGGCGAGCTTTTTTCGAGCGGTCCTGTCTTGACTAGACTTGACCTTTTCCTGACTGCGAGCTGGTCCAATCGAGAGAAACTCTAGAAGAAGGCTATGGCCAAAGAAGCGAGCCAGACAATAGAGCAGGAGGAAAGCAGACCGAGCAAGCGGATGAGGGCGGCCGGAGGAACTATATATACCGGGTTGTGAGAGAGAGTCACAAGCAGACCCCCAATTCCCAAGTGCCTGCTTAATTGCAGAAGGTCCAGTGGGAAGCGGGAATCTCCCTTATCTCTTGCGCGCACGTGTACTAGCCTCGATCCAGGCATCTTTCCGGCGCCTCTTGGCGTATACTCTAGTATCTCATTGGTGGATAGTGGATCAGCCACGCAGCCAAGTGTCAGACGACCTGGAAGCGCGCGCGTCCGTCCGATTCTCATTATCTCTTCCAAGCTGCCTAGTTGCAAGTAGCATAATACGTACGTGTATTCACTGTCTTTGAGTGATGGATCTGACCCTCGGGTCGATCCGACATGTCCCGTGTCGCTTGTCGCAGTCTGATCGATGAATGATTCAATTCTTGCCATGGCCAGTTCGCACAAACCCGAGTGCGCTTCTTCTGACGGCGGAGGCCAGCAGTGATTGGACTTGTCATGTGACCAGTACGCGGTATGAAAGTATAGAATTATACCTTACTATACGATCTGCACAGCTACAATTAGTCAAATTCAGCTTCAGTTCTATCGTGCTCCACGGTTCTGATGTATATTTGTGGTTCGGTGCATATTCAAGCTTTACCGTAAATGACCGGATAAACAATGGCTAGACAACCAACGGAAGAGCCAAGAAGGGAAGCCACACGAATGCTGACTGCCGATATGGAGGTCCAGGGCTCTAGATCTTGGCTCGCTTGCTCCCTCGGTCTCGCACGAAGGTCCTATCCGTGTACATCTATACGCTCCTGTGGTACATGTGATCTGTTCAGGTCGACTCGCAGTCATGGCAGTGGAGTCGCAAAGATCTCGTCGCGTCTGACCGATTGTTAGGACATTGGGCTGATACAAGCCCGACCCCAGGTAATGCGAGATAAGGGCAGGGTAGAGTTTGATTCTCGCAGATGGCCGACTATCTTCTCCACCCAACAACGCCCTCTTTTCCACGAGATCTCGTTCGAGTACCGCTGGTCCGGGCAATGATGCGCGCGCACGACAGTAAGCATCGCTAAAAAATATCACGCACATGTTGTTGCCGAGACTTCACGCATGATTATCGCCTTTGCCGCTGGGACGGGATTGGCGCATACGAGTTGCTGCATAAATAAATTCTATCTTGATTGCTAGCTCATACCGTGGCAGTAGTAGCACTGTCGAGCGATGATTCTTAGTGGGAGCATAAGCTTGATCCAGTCATGGAGGGACCATGTAGCATAGGCAGGTGAATTGGCACAACAAGAAAGAGTTCAATCTAATCTAGTATGAGCGTAGTCTCGCAACAGATAGAATACTTGAGGTCGCCTTTGTAACACTGTAACGCAGGACATGATGCATCTATAGCTAATGTTGCTTGAGCACGAGCAGCGTGGGGAAGACACGGTATGCATGAAGTTTATATACAAAGAGATAGACGCGCACACATGTACAGTCGACTGCAATCTTCGACTGCCGCTGCTGATCATGAGCCTGTGCATGCATCAGGTCGCGGGATGTGCGGCAACGGCCCGCAGGAGCCGCTGTCCAGGTCGTTCCAGACTCCAAGGCTGGCACCAAGATTCCCACGTACAGCCACGGTAACGACCTCGAGGCTCCACTCTGGCTTGCACCAGTCACTGGCACGACACGATATGGACTGCGAGTAACACTTTATTACTCGACTGAATCAATTTTGCACATCAGATCTCGAAGGGCAGCGTGTATTTGCGAGTCATTCATTTCTTCATGTCTTTTCCAGGCCTTGGACAGTGATCGGCACTCACTGCCGTGGGTTTCCTTCTTGTGGCCTGGTCGTGCGACATGAGCTCGTCAATGGGCTTACTGCCATATAGCACGCAGATATGCAGGTCACCTGGGGACCCGACTATATCATCTTTTCAGTACAGAGCGTCCTTTCCGTCGTCGGATCTCCCGACCAGCGAACCTGATTTTGATGATCTCCCGACACCGAAACCCCTGAACAGAAACCTGAAGCGAGACTTTACTGCGTACAGCGATCAGGACGATGACATATCACTCTCGCAATCTTCGAATCCGGCAGCCTCACGGTTTCACAAGAAGCGGTTCCATCAGACGAGGCCACCGAGGTTCAATCCCGCGAGTTATCAGCTTGATTCGGCTCGGCGCAAAATCGAACAGGCAGTGGAAGACTCAAAGACCTCGATAGACTTGAGCAACATGAATCTGACATCCCTCCCGGACGACATTGAGGATCTCAATCACATTGTCTCTGCTTCGCAATCTGGCCGGTTCTCGGTCAATCTTGAGCTTTTTCTATCGAACAACCGTCTGTCTAGCCTACCTGAATCCTTGTTTCGCATCACCAATCTCGCCTTTCTCAGTGTCGCCAACAACAGGCTTCAGTCACTCTCGCCCTCAATCTCCAAGCTCACGAATCTAATCTCCCTGAATGTTGGCATAAATCAGATTGACTTTTTCCCGGCAAATCTGCTGAAGCTCAAGAGGCTTGAGCAACTAGTCTTCCACTCGGAACGAATTCATGCACTCCCCTCTTCGCAATCGTCGCGGCCCTCGCAACCACAATTACACCTCGAGCAGCCACCAAAGACCATCACGGTGACACGTTCGACAAACAAGTTGTCTCGCGTGCCGTCACTCTACGAATTATCCATGCGAGTCGTGGCGACTCATGACTTTTGGTGCGAGTTGACTGACGAGTACCTCGAAGTCGCGGAGATTCCGGCTCAAGCAATCCAAGCACTGCGCAACTATTCTACGTGCGACGAATGTGGAATCGTCATGTGTGACGTGTATGCCACCAGGGAAGAGCTCTGGTCTGGCTTTGCACGCACGGAGGGTCTACCCATCCGCCGAAACCTGTGCTCGCTCAACTGCCTCGAGAAGGCTCCACAATACCAAGACTGAGAGATGAATTCTCGTGTACTAGTACCAATCAACACATTGACCAGTTTGCTCAGTAGTCTTTCTTCAGTCTTATCAATCCTAGCATAGCGATAGCGAGGGAATCGTAATCAGGTCAACTCGTGAGCATCCATCGTGTATGAATCGGTACCAGCTGCAGCTGTGCCTTACGCCTGGACGAGATGGACATCCATCCATCGCGGGAAAGGCGGATTGGAGGCGGTCGATCGTGTGGCCGTGCAAGACGCAGCGAGCTCCACAAATGATTTTGGCTCGACTCTTGTTGCTTCAATTCATCGAATCACTACTGCTTCAAGATCTGAGCAGGAGTCTTGTCCAGTGCAAGCAGGGCGCTGGAAGGGCTTGGCGCGGGTATACTCTTAGCATTGTGTCCTTGTCGGTGTCGCTCGTTTCCACAAGATGTCTACTCATAACGAATCGTGCACAACACTGGACGACTGAACGAATCGTGTGGTCTGCAAGACCCACAACCACAACCTGATCGAAGGACGCAATCACTGAGAGAGGAAGACACGAAGCGGTAGGGGCCTTGGTCAGTCGACGACGTAATGCAGCTCCAGGCACAAGAAGATGGCGTGGAAGGGACGACTGCGGTTTCAATTCGAGAGTCTCCCGAGGAGATTGCACGGCACGGCTTTGAGCATGACGAGCAGTTCTTGACAATGTTGCAACAAGTCTATTTCATGTACTATAATGTAAGGCAGCGACGAGGTCACAATCACAGAGACCTAACGTCTGATCCAGGACAAAAGGCACGAATCTTGTGGCAATCCGAGGCAGGATGTCGAAGTCATGCCGGACTGGAGGATGCGCGAGCGCATGAAGACTTTCTCGGCCGGTAAGAGATTGGCGAAGGATTGGTAACGGAACTTGAGACTAACGTTTGTAGCACTGGTGACATGTCTGAACATTGGCACGGATCCTCCGGACATCGTCAAGACTGTGCCTTGTGCAAAGCTCGAATGTTGGGTCGACCCGTTCGTGCTCCCAGTGGCCAAGGCGCTCGAGCAGATTGGCAAGCACCTGCAGCAACAATACGAGACGCTCTCCATGCGAACACGGTACAAAATTTACCTCGATCCATCAGTCGAAGAGACCAAAAAGTTTTGTGCCGCACAACGGCGCAATGCGAAGGATGAAAGGGTCCTTTTCCACTACAACGGGCACGGCGTGCCCAAGCCAACACAATCCGGTGAGATTTGGGTCTTCAACAAGACGTATACTCAGTACATACCCGTCTCTCTCTACGATCTGCAGTGCTGGTTGGGCTCACCATGTCTCTATGTCTTTGACTGCTCCGCTGCCGGGAATATCATTTCACAATTCCATCGCTTCGCGGAACAACGTGATCAGGAGATGCTTCGGCAGGAGAAAGAAGATCCTGAATTCCGTGCTGGACCTAGTCAGAAGGAGTGTATACTCCTGGCAGCTTGCGGTCCGACTGAGATACTCCCAATGAATCCTGACTTGCCAGCAGATCTATTTACATGCTGTCTCACATCACCAATCGAGATCGCCACACGCTGGTTCGTACTGCAAAACCCATTGCCCTCTCCCCTCACGCTCGACATGGTCTCACGCATACCCGGACGATTGCAAGATCGACGCACAGCATTGGGCGAACTGAACTGGATCTTCACTGCCATCACCGATACAATAGCATGGAACGTCCTTCCGGCGGCACTCTTCAAGCGTCTCTTCAGACAAGATCTCATGGTGGCTGCACTGTTCAGGAATTTCCTTCTTGCCGAGCGCATCATGCGCGTACATCAATGCAATCCTCAATCATTTCCAGAACTTCCTTCCACTCATGCTCACCCGATGTGGGACTCGTGGGATCTCGCCGTGGACACTTGTCTTGCGCAGCTCCCTGGCTTGCTCGAGCCTGGAGTCGATCACCAGGAAAAGTATGTCGCCTCCTCCTTCTTCACCGAACAATTACAGGCCTTTGAGGTGTGGTTGAGTACGAATTCGGCCGGACGAAAGCCACCCGACCAGCTGCCGATTGTGTTGCAAGTGCTACTCTCCCAAGCTCATCGACTCAAGGCACTGGTGCTACTATCGCAATTTCTCGATCTAGGTCCGTGGGCCGTCAATCTGGCTTTGAGCATCGGGATTTTCCCATATGTGCTGAAACTGCTGCAGAGTCCAGCAGCCGAGCTAAAACCTGTTCTCATATTCATCTGGGCTCGAATCTTGGCAGTCGATGGTTCGTGTCAGCTTGACTTGATGAAGGCCAACGAGTACAACTATTTTGTGCAGATTCTCCTCAATCCGGACGATCACTTGGCAACCATGCAGAAGCTCGAGCACAAGGCAATGGCGTCCTTCATACTGTCTATATTCACAAAGGACTCTCGACAAGGACAGGTCTGTTTGCTTTCTTCACAAGGACTCATGGCATCGATCCTGGACAAGACCCAATACGTCCCAGATCCATCCGTTTCAGGCCCTCAAGGTGACCCGCAATTACGGCAATGGAGCTTGTTGCTCATTTCATGCTCATGGACTGGTTTCGCAGAGGCCAAGTGGCATGGTATACGTGAAAAGGCACCGGAAAAGATAATGAATGCTCTGGGAGATGTCATATCGGAAGTTCGTGCGGCAGCACTTGTCGCGCTAACCACATTTTTGGGACTCGAGTATACCGATGAAGTGATTGCCATTGAGACATACATGGCAATATCGAGTTTGAGCCTCAGCGCTGATGGATCACCCCTGGTACGAAAAGAGCTCGTGATCTTCTTTAGTCATTTCATTGCTCGCTACGAGAACAAATTTCTGGTGGCGGCGTATGAGCTCTTGCAGGAAGATTATGCACGCTTCATGAACGAGTCCGTCGAGGAAGTGGAGAGTAAATCGATTTCGAAGGATTCTGTCTTTTGCGCTATCTGGAAGACTCTACTCATGTTTTCGGCCGACCCATTCTATGACGTCGAGCAAACGGCGACTGTCATCCTGGACAACATGGCAACCAAGCTGGCACAATCTCCACTTGGAGACTCGGTGCGCTCGATACTCAATGCGATGCATCCTCCTGTGAACAACCCCGCGCCGTTGTCTCGACTCAATACCTCACGAGTCGAGGATGACATGAAGTCTATGCATTTAACACCACAGCCAGAAAAGAAAGCGACAAATACACTGCGACACACCCTGAAGCGATCCGCTAGCATGGCTGTCTCCTTGAAAAACTTTGCACTCGGCTATGCTGACACAGCTGAGGAATATCGTCCGGAACCGAATCGTCCACCACCACAAGACCCGTCATTCGTGCCACCCACACCGCAATTACCACTCATGGTACCGTTACCGCGCGGATTTGTCAAGCCGGCAGCAACCAAGTTGCCGCTCGAAAGTACTTATTTCGCGTGGGCACGAGAGTACTTTACCGAACCTCAGATGAAGCGCGACGAGTGTGAGGAGCCCGGCAGTGTGGACTACAACCAGCGTCTTTGGCGAAGAACCAGGAATGAAAACATCATTGCGACCACGCAAGAACAAAAGGGTGTCGCATCGAGTAATCCGTGGTCCGATCACTGTGGCATCTTTGACAACATCTCGCAGCCGACCAGGTTGCTATTCCACCAGTTCGAAGCTCACTTGATCGCAGCGGACGACAAGGACGGTATCACTATCTGGGATTGGGAGGAGAGGCGCCGGCTTCATGCGTTCTCGAACGCCAACCCTGTGGGCAGCAAAATCACCGAACTCAAGCTTCTGAATGAAGACGACAAGGCCCTGCTCATGACTGGTTCGAGCGAGGGCATTGTGCGCATCTTTCGCAACTACGAAGTCCCCGAAATTGAACTCGTCACGTCGTGGCGGGCACTCTCCGATCTACTGCCGAGCAACCGCAGTTCGGGTCTGGTGGCGGATTGGCAGCAAGGAGCGGGTCACTTGCTGGTGGGCGGGGACGTCAAGGTGATTCGGGTCTTTGACGCGGAACGGGAAGTCTCGATCTTTGATGTGCCCGCACGCAGTGGGTCGTGCATCACGAGCCTGACGTCGGATCAGGTGGCTAACCAGATCTTTGCGGCCGGGTTTGGGGACGGCGCGGTGCGGGTCTACGATAAACGGTTGAATGCGCGCGACGCCATGATCAAGTTGTGGAAGGACCATAAGGCCTGGGTGACGAATATCCACATGCAACGCGGCGGGAACCGGGAATTGGTCTCGTCGTGCGTCACGGGGGAAGTCAAGTTGTGGGACTTGCGGCGCGACCACTGCGTCAGTGAGATTCAGGCGCACACCGGCGGCTTGCGCAGTCTCGCCGTGCACGAACACGCGCCGGTCCTCGCCACGGGCAGTAGTGGCAATCATATGCTCAAGGTCTGGAATATGGCTGGTCCATTACTCTCTTCCGTCCGACACCAGGCTGGATTCCTGCATGGAGGTGGGAAGGGCACGTCCGTCAGCGCGCTCGCGTTTCATCCCCATCGCATGTTGCTCGCCAGTTCGGGCGGCGCAGACTCGCACATCAACATGAATCGGCCGGTCTATTAGCATGTCGATGGAGTGTGAGGGTGTGTACACGACCTTTAATATATGTAATATGTATATATACTTTAATATTACAACTAGATGACGAACCTTTGTTCTCGCTTCCAAAGGTTCAGTTTGCTGCGGTGGAGGATATCGTGGGGGACTGTTTCGCGTCCTGGAGTTGCGTCGTCAGTAATTGGTTTTCCTTTTGCAGTAATTCATGGGCGCGGAGTAGTTTGAGATATGCCTGTCCCGTGGTACTACTACTACTTGCGGCGCCGTGGCTCGGCGTGGTCGTCGTCGTCGTGGTCGTATCGTTATTTCCTGGATGCGCATCAGACTTTGATGGGGTCTCTGGCGCAGTCGTAATGTTGGCGATTGGTGTCGCTGAATGCGACTTTTCTGCGTGGTTCGTAGCATTGGCAGTTGGTCCGGTGCCATCGATGCGAGCCTCGAGGTGCTGTAGTCTCTGGGACAATTCCCGCTTTTCTCGGCGCAACGTCTCCAATTCCGAGGGAGAGGAGGGCGACGCTCTGGGAGTTGTCTGCAGCCCATTGGCGACGTGGCCGCTGATGGGCGAGGGTTGAGCGGCAGATGGGATGTTTTGCTTGACTTGTTCGACTCGCTGTTCCTCGAGGACACGGAACTTTTTCTGCCACTTTTGTACTTCCTGGTCGCGTTCGCGGAGTTGTCGCTCGGTCGTCTGATGGAGTGCGAGGATCTTGGCGCCGAATTCGCGTTCGCGGGACCAGTACTGTTTCTCCGAGTGCTCGATGGAGACTTTGAGCCGCTCAATTTCGCGGTCGGCGAGTCGAGTCTTTTGGTCCTGCTCGTCGCCCTGTCGGTGAAGATCAATGATGGAGGACTCTTTTCGCTTGATTTCCCGCCTCAGGCTCTGGATCGCCTCTTCACCTTCCGTCACGGCGGCCTTGGTCTTGGATAGTTCTTCCTCAAGTGCCTTCATCCTCTGCCCACTGTCGTCCTTGCTCGATCGGATCGTGAATAATTCCTTACGATACTTTTCATTCTCGGCGCGCAGACGCTCCTCGAGATCTTTAGCCGCCTGTGTAGCTGCATTGGCGTCGGCCCAAATAGTCTTGAATTCCTCTCGCAAGAGATGCTCGACCTCTTTTTGTTTCTTGATCTTGGCCAGCTGATCGACATTGACATTCTTTCGAGCATTGGATGTCGCCTGTTCGTCCTCCAATGCAGACTTGAGAGCTTTGATTTGTGATTGAAGTTCAACCGCGACTTGCGCACTGGCATCCGTGTCACCCGAGTCTTTCGTAGTTGTATGTTCATCGGTACGGCGACGCTTTCTCGAATGTGTTTCATCAAGACCAGGCTCTTCTTCCTCCTCCTCTTGTTTGTTTGTCTTTAATTTATTGTAGGATTGCCATTTGCTACTAGATTCGTCCACCTCGATTTCCACATGCAAGAATTGCCACCGCTTCATGGTGGATCTTACCATGATCTCAATTCTGGTTAATGTCTGACAGACTAAATATCAAACCAGGAAATGCGATGGCAGTACGGATGATTGCAGGTCACTGCTCGAGGGCCTCGAGGTGGTCATTGTGGGGGTGAGAAAAAGCCTCTCGTTCGCAAATTACGCCGTCGTGCTTTTTTGTTCACAATTCATGAGCATCACATCTCTAGCTACATTATAACTGGGACATCCAGCTTTACATTGTTGTGTCCGGTCATGTCCTCTGCCTTCGACACGGAAGCTGTCAAGGAGCATTTAGAGGACTTTCGTGACAGTCTGGATGATTTGCACGACTCGCTTGCACCACTTCGCACGGGTCAGGAATCACCCAATCTAATGAGTTATATCGAACGGGAAAAGCTGGATCCAATCAGCAAAGCCAAGTTGTTCGTCACTATGGCATACTCGATAGACTCGCTTCTGTTCTGTAAGACCACCATGTGAAACGGAATTGGTAGACTACTAATAATATGTAGGTCATCTGAAGACTACTGGAATAAGCACGGAGAAACACACCATCATGGGCGAACTCGAACGAATAAAGCAGTATGTGGGCAAAATCAAGCAGGCCACAGTAGAGCAAAAGAGAAATGCAACATTAGACAAGAATGCGGCCTCGCGGATAATTGGTCACAATTTGGCAGGAAATGCCGCGCACGATCGTGACCGAGCAATCAAGACTGCACAGGTCAATGCGAGGTTGCAGGAAAAACTGCAAGAGTCGTCCGAGGCTGCAAATATTGGTAAACACACCAGGTTCGGCAATAGCGGATTGAGCGCCGCTGCGCACGAACGTGTCGTGCCTGGCCAGCAGGATGTGGAGGGTGTCTTGGACATCAACATGGGCGACGTGGAGAAGAAGACGGATGACGGTGCGGCCGACACCGCTAGCCCCATCGCACAAGCTACGCAAGCTGGAAAGTCAGCAGCTGAACAATCAATGTTTGAAGAGAGCAAGGCTGAGCGCAAGAACCGCGAACGGCGAGAACGAAAGTCAGCGAAGAAGGAACGACAACGAAAATTGAAGGAAAAGCATGCGGCCAAGGAAGAATCGAGCGCTTGATTGCTCAGGGAAGAAGCGAAAATCGAAGGTGTCAAAGTTGGTTGCATTGAGAGACGCATTTCCCTACAACAGTGTGAAGTGATGGTTACATGAGCGTACGGCGCAGATAGCGTTATAGCATTGGTTTCTGGTCATCTATTGTACATGCACTACTTTGGCTTGTGCGTTCGTGCATAAGAATCTTTTGCAAGGAGGATCAAAAAGATTGATTATCGAAGTACCGGGATAGCTTCAGGGTTGTCAAGAACATCGACTGGAAGTTCTACATAGACCCACATGAATTAATCAAACCATAGCCTTTCCGTAACTGAACGTCTATATAATTGTACAGATGAACAAATGATACACGAAACCCGGTTAGCTCAGTCGGTAGAGCATCAGACTTTTACGACAATATGGTCATCTGAGGGTCCAGGGTTCGAGCCCCTGATTGGGTGATTTTTGGCGCTCCTCTTTTTCATTGTGCCACACATTCTACAGCCGATCGCCATGACGCATCAATAATTTCCAAGCGATTGATTCACAGAAGCACACCTCAGAGTACGTAAATATAGTCTTGTACTGCACAAGAGATCGAGCATGTTCAAGATACAGAAAGAACCTAAACTGACCTCACAAGAATGCCTACGCTAAAAGACAGAGACTAATCTACATGGGCTTTTTCCGCAGCACAGCCTGCAGGAAATATCGAGCCTCGTCCAGTCCTCGCTTGACGTTTTTGGTGCGCCGCTCGATGCGCTCGAGTTTCTCAATGACGAGGCCATCGACTTGCGCGACGAGGGCGCGAAAGTAAGTCTCGGAGAAGAAGTAGGACATTGTGCCGTCTTGTCGGACGTAGAGAAAGTCCTGGAGCTTGGGCACCTCTCTGGCTCTCTGGAACCGCAGTTGCGCGAGGTCGCCGGCGGCGTAGTCGCGGAAACAAATGATGCCGCCCTCGTCGTGGTCCTTGAGTGCGTTGGCAAAGGAGCGGAGAGTGTCGGCGTGTTTTTCGGGTGGGATGGCGGAGAGGACAAAGATGCAGGTGATAAAGTCCAGCGAAAGGGGCTGTATCCATGGCGCGAACGGGTCGGGAAGCGTCACATCGCAGACAAAGGCTTCACGCAGCCGATTTTCAGCATGCAGTGAAGCGTAGTTGTCGTGAGCCTTGACGAATCCGATTGCAGACTCGCTAAAGTCGCATGCGAATAGGCTCAAGGTGTCGTTTCGCTCCAGGGCCGGATAGATCAGGTTGCCGACGCCGCAGCCGACTTCCAGGCCAACCATATTTGGTCGTGTCAAAAGTGTCGGGAATTCGTGGTCCAGCCAATGGCGATCCTTGAAGAAATTCGTCGTGTTGCGCTTGTAAAAGTCATTCCAGTTCTTTCCAGCCGTGTCCTTGTACTTCTTCTGCCAGAACGGCTTGAGGCACGGTATGCTGTCCTCTGTGCTAGGCTGATCCTCTGTCATAACCATGCTTACTCGCAACTGGGACTGGAAGTGGACCACCCAGGATAGTAATTTATGCTGCCATGCAAGATAGGCTACTGTACATATACATGCGACACGATTGTGATAACCTTGGGTAAGATGATTGTGGGATATACAATGGATGTTGCTTCTGAACGCGATACAAAAGCCGACATCTCCACAAGCGCGGCAAATGTTCCCACGGTGAGCTAGTAGATCTAACCAGGTCCGATTTTAGGGAGATCATTGACATCAGTCAATTTTGAAAGGTGTGTGTTCATAGCTTCGATT
This sequence comes from Taphrina pruni, assembly GCA_005281585.1. Classification (NCBI taxonomy): domain Eukaryota; kingdom Fungi; phylum Ascomycota; class Taphrinomycetes; order Taphrinales; family Taphrinaceae; genus Taphrina; species Taphrina pruni. Next base: position 134,703 of record RHGH01000026.1, on the reverse strand, counting down.
CTTTCGCGATGTGACATGCTGGCCGTCTTCTCGATCTCCTTTTCTTGCCTGACGCGTCGAATCTCATCGAACTTTCGCTGTGCTGGCGTCCTGGTATCCTCTAAAGGTTGTGCAGAAACTTCCTTGCTTGCCGTCGATTCATCGCGATTGGATGAGTCTTTTACTTCAGCGGATCTTGCTGGTTTGATGGAGACGCGTTTGTCATTGTTCTGTTTCTTCTTCTTCCTGAGATGTCATTAGACTTGCAGACGAATTCGTGTTGCAGCCATACTTTATGCCACCACCAGTCGTAGAGCCGCCTTTGAACTTCAGAGACTTGGCATTGACCGATTTGTAGTCCATTTGTGAGCCTTGCACATCGAGGAACTAGATTGTCATATGTGCAAGAAGAAACGGAGTTATAATCATGTATTGGGCAAGATTGCTCTGTGTGCCAAGCATCAATTACGTGCCACAGCAGATGGGCTATGGAATGCGAGGAGAACGAGAGGCTGCCAGGTGATCACGAACGAGTGATCTTTAGCCTTGGCTGGCCAGCGTGAGTCGTGTTGCGATGCACAACGAGACTAACAAGACACATAGGAGATTGTAAAACGTCAAAGCCTGTTACGTGCTTCCGTCAACGGCATCAAATCTTTTATGACTAGCTAGCGCATCTGCAACAGATTGGTCTTCTAATTATATACATCATTAATGAATAGAGGTCATCAGTGCATGAGTTCACTGATACTCAGTCTATGACGTGAGACGACCGGCCGGAGCATAGGACTGGCGGCAATCTGTATCAGCGATTCTGCTGCATTTACCTCATCAGTCTGTGTTTCTGTACAAGCTGGACTCGACACAGGAGTCAATTCGAGATCATCGCGATCCGACGTATCCATAGCCTCTGCAGAACAGTTTGAGGAGGAATCGTTGTAGCGAATTTTGTTCTTCCTCTCACGAATATTTCGACCGTTCGCCAGAACTGACATTTGTGAGTGTCCTCCTGACTCTGCCCGTCGTGCGACCAGGTCAGGATCCTGCAAGGAGTGCTGGTGCTTCAGCTGCCTGTGGAGTTCCTCAATATAGTCCGCAGTGGCAGTTAGGACATCCAACTTCCGGAGTAGAGCATCAGGATCATGGCAAGCTGGAACAAGATCCTTCAGCCTTTGCATTGTATCATTGATCTTCTCCCGTCTGCGCTTCTCAATTTGACTGTGCGTTGTTTTACGGGAAGGTTTTCCTCTCTTCGTGGCTGTCCTGACATCTGACGATACATTCGAGTTGATCTTGGGAGAAATTGGCGTGCAAGAAACATCTTGCTCAAAAGGACCAGAATTTTCAGCATAGGAGGGCTGAGAGTGCAGGTGTGGGATCTTCGCTGGACCCAAGGAGAGTTCTGGTAGTGTCTCGTCCGACTTTGGTCGCAGAAGATACGAAGTAGGCGGAGTAGCGAGATACGCTGTCGTCTCTGACCTCGATCTACCCATTGCTGTTGGGCCAGAAAGCGACAGTTTTCCTGCTGAACCCAGCTGGGAAAAGTAGATCTCACAAGCTCGGTGTCTCTGCAGTAGCTCTTGTTGATCTCGAATGCTCAACGCGCGCTCGCTGAGTGCTACGGCTTGATCTTGTTCGTGTGCCTGACAAAAAATGGAAGCTCAGCAGGGACAGAACAGTGCCAGACGACATCAGACGCAGACGAGAGCCTTATCCGTGTCTCCCCATTGAGCGTAGGAGGGGCGAGAGCAAGCACACATCCCGGCCCACATGTCCAGCTTGATTGGAGTGGCAGCCAAGCTCAAGCTGCAGGAAGACAGACTCCCACACTTGGGCGCACATCCATCACACGACCCGCGGAAGCTTCCTGGCCGCGAGATGCCACCTGCAGCTCGTCTGATCCGCCAAATTGCCCACACGACGCTCACACGCCCCGTGTATACCACTTTTCATTGGTTGACAGACCTCGATCGCTCCTATACATTCCACCAATCGCAGGCTGGAATCCTCCACGCAGAAGCGGAGTAAATGCTGTTGCAAAACGCCTCCTTCCTGTTACCAGAGATTCATGATCAGCTTCGGATTCTGAGATTGGATCATTGGACGGCACGTGGTCAACAGACAATCTAGAACATCATTCAGATTGTCCTACTTCCGATTATTCCCCATCGAGCCAGCAGGAATTACTACCCGCCAGGCCCGGGCAAGCTCCGGTAATGTAAGCTCACACGACAGAACGGCTGGAAGAAGGTTCGTGTCTCATGCACGTGACATGAGGTGCTTTCGACGTTACGCAGCGGCGGAAGATCCAGTGGCTGAGGCTACAATTACTTTCTCTCCGAATTCATGCTGAACATTGACAGACTCGCTGCATCATCATAGAAAAGATCTCTTCCTCGTTCTTCAGACCTTTCTTTATTCTTCAAGACCCAGCCATCAGATAGTCTCATCATGTCTCTACCACCACACGGAGGTGTCCTGAAGGACTTACTAGCCAGAGATGCTCCTCGTCATGCTGAACTCTTGGCTGAAAGTGAATCGATCCCAGACATTTACCTCACACAGAGACATCTCTGTGATCTTGAGCTTATCCTTAATGGTGGTTTCTCTCCTCTCGAAGGGTTCATGAATCAAAAAGACTACGAATCGGTTGTCGAGACGCTGCGTTTGGCTGACGGAACTGTCTTCTCCATGCCCATTGCCTTGGATGTCGACCAGGCAACCATCGACAAGGCTGGTCTGAAGCAGGGAGCTCGAGTCACCTTGAGAGACTGGCGAGACGAGTCACCTATCGCAATTCTTACCGTCGATGATGTCTACAAGCCAAACAAGGTGGTTGAAGCCGAGAAGGTCTTCGGTGCGGACGACGTACTGCATCCGGCCGTCAAGTATCTGCATGGTTGTCACGACTTTTACGTTGGTGGTAAAGTCGAGGCTGTTACCAAGCCACAGCACTATGACTACGTCGGTCTGCGATACACCCCAGCTGAATTGCGAGCACAATTCGAGAAGTTGGCATGGAGTCGTGTTGTGGCCTTCCAGACCAGGAATCCGTTACACCGTGCTCACAAGGAATTGACTGTTCGTGCCACTCGCCAGACAAAGGCCAATCTGCTCCTGCACCCTGTGGTCGGAATCACCAAGGATATGGATGTAGATCACTTCACCAGGGTCAAGGCCTATGAAGCTGTCATGCAGACCTATCCAAAGGGTATGGCCATGCTTGCTCTCCTGCCACTTGCTATGCGTATGGGAGGTCCGCGAGAGGCTCTGTGGCATGCGATCATTCGAAAGAACTTTGGTGCATGCGCCTTCTGCATTGGCCGAGACCATGCAGGACCTGGAAAGAACAAGGACGGCGTGGACTTTTACGGTCCTTACGATGCTCAGACCTTGGTTGCCAAATTCCAATCGGAGGTCGGCATCGAAGTTGTGCCGTTCGCTCAGATGTCATACCTACCGGGCACGGACGAGTATATGCCAAAGGACCAAGTCCCGAAGGGCACACAAACTCTCGACCTTTCCGGTACCGAGGTGCGAAACAGACTCAGATCAGGTGCTCCAATCCCCGAGTGGTTCTCGTACCCACAAGTCGTCAAGGTCTTGCGAGAGTCATATCCACCTCGTTTCGCTCAGGGCTTCACCGTCTTTCTTACTGGTCACTACAATTCTGGCAAAGACAGTATTGCACGAGCGCTGCAAGTGACGCTGAACCAGCAAGGAGGTCGTTCAGTTACCATGCTCTTGGGAGAGACTGTCAGATCTGAACTTTCGAAGGAGCTTGGATTCTCTCCCGAAGACCGAGACAAGAATGTCGCTCGAATTGCCTTTGTATCTGCCGAGCTCACACGCGCTGGCGCTGCGGTCATTGCAGCTCCGATCGCACCATATGAGCAATCTCGACGCGCCGCCAAGGCTACCATCGAGGCAGCCGGATCTTGCTTCCTGGTTCATGTCGCCACGCCTTTGGAATACTGCGAGAAGACTGACCGAAAGGGGAACTTCAAGCGGGCACGAAACGGCGAGATTAAGAACTTTACCGGAGTGGACGCACCATACGAGGACCCCACCAACGCCGACCTCGTTGTCGACACGAGCAAGGAGTCTGTGCAGAGCATCGTTCACAAAATCATCCTCGTTTTGGACGCCGAGGGTCTGTTTAAGCAATCTTAGAGTGCATCAAAAAGTAAAGCAATAGAGTGTGACTGACACAAAAATAAAAGCTTGATAGGAGGACTGCATTCTTATGATCGAAAATGGGTGATTTGGTGGTTGGAAGCAGGTATCTACAGTGGTAACGCGCACACGACTTAGATACCTAGAGACATGTTGTATAGAGAAGAATCACATTGGCATCACAAGGATATTTGTTTGTGCCTCGCGTGGTCGCGTCGTGTGTCCGTCGTACAAATTCATCTGTACAACGTACGACTCGTGACAGTCATTACTTTTTGTGCTTTCAATGTGTTCATATTACATGTATATAAATTCCTCTCTTGCCGTGTTTCACAACGCGACGAGCGACTCGTAGAGCCTCTTACCGAGACTGACACTTGGGGCATCGAGTACGTCGGTGAGGAGTTGTGCGAGGTACAAGGTGGCGGGCAGGACGACGAGGAGTTGCGGGATGAGAAAATCGAGTTCGAGACCCAATGGTCCGATCCCCCTCGGCAACGGCACGATACCGTCGATGCGCGGCTTACTGGGCGTGCCGGGCCTCACGTACCCCGTCGCGCGAAAGACCCAGTCCCCCAACGTCACGGCGACGGGCATGTGAACTAAGTACAGTGCAAAGGAAATGTGACCGAGGTACTGCGCCGCGGGAGACTCCATCACTTTGCGCAGCGGGGCGAGTTGGGAGACGGCATAGACAATCATGGGTGCGGCGATGCTCGTCCAGAACCGGAACCATTCCGGTTTACTGTCTGCGTCGGCGTACGGTGTCCCGGGGACCAGGGAAGTCAGGAGGCCGAAGCCCGGGGTTCCGGCGGAGATGGAAATGTCGGGGAGAGAAGGTTGGCTCGCCAAGTAGAGCCCGACGAGGAGGAGACTGAGCATGGCGAGCCGCGAATGCGACTTGTGTTCCTTCGACGTGCTACTGCTGCTGTTGGTGCTGATATTACTAGTGGTGGCGCTGCTGCGGGAGACGTCGAGGTCGGCGAGCAGTAGGCCGCTGAGGAAGCCAAACATGGACCACACGCCAATGTGTAGGAAATAGAGTGCGAGGCCGGCACAGACGACGGTGCGCGCCCGTCGCGTGACGCGCGAGAGCGTCAGGAGCAAGAGGTAGACGAGCATGCTGCCCTGAAACTCGACGGGGATGGTCCAGAGCGGGAAATCGTACGTGAACCAGGTATCGTCCGGCGTGCGAAACGGGTTCACAAAGACACTAAATTCCCTCCACCAAGCGACGCACTCCGCCGCGAAAGTCGCCTGCGGTTTCGGCCACTCCAACTCGATCCCAAAGACGTGCCATAGTGTGAAGAAGCCCGTGGTGACGGCGATAAAGGGCAAGTAGAGCCGGATGGGGCGACGAAAGACGGCCGAGGCAAGTACAGGGTAAAGGTCGCTCGATCGCGCCTGTATCAGTGCCAGCGCCCGCCGCGACAGCACAAACCCGGAAATCACAAAGAAGACGGAGACCGCCGCGTGACCACCGGTGAAGAAGACGCGAATGAAAGGCGCAGTGACGAACGCGTAGCGGCCCTCGTACCCGAACCCATACTGAATCTCCTTTGCATCGTGCGTCCACGCCTCCGCGTGCGCGACGTACACGATAAAGGCCGCAACGCCCCGCAGTCCATCCAAGTACGATGTCGCGTGGAGTTTCTTGTTGCTTTTACCCTGACGCGACGACGACGGCCACAGAAAACTCGGTCGCAACGACTTTCTCGTCAGTAGGCGATTCGAGGAGTTCGTGTTGTCCGGTGCCGGGGTGGTCGACATGAGGTTGAGCGGCAGAGAATTCCCATCTTCCAGGTCATTGTCGACGGCATTATTGCGCTGTACAAAGTCGTCGTCGCCGCCCATGCGACTTGTTCTGGTCTCTTTCGCCGACTATTGAGTATCACCCGAGCTCGATGCAAGCTCGCTTGTAAGCAGACTAATTGTATAACCGTAGTGTTTGTGGTCGGAGTGATAAAAAAGTGGAGACGGAGGAGATGGCGAAGATCTCGGCAGGTACTTCCACAATCGCGGCTATACTTCGGGCTGGTCAATTTGGGAGGCAGATTAAGAATTATCGACCATGACGATTTTATTCCTTATAGACCACGGCCTGAACTGTAAGATATTCGCAGCACTGGGAACAAAGCTTCATAGATTCGAATCGAAAAGTTTGAGCTTTTGTAGGCCGTGATGAGAATATCCGCTTGCGTCCTCGGCATTCTTGCGCTCGGGATCCATTCGTGTCTGGGCAAGGAGGAACCCGCGGCAGAAGAGGCATGCACCATCACGCACCCAGTCACCGGGGAATTCTACGACTTGCGCGGACTCTCGCGACACCCGGACGAGGAGAATGCCGTGGACTGGCACGTTCATGGGTACGACTACACCGGGGGAAACTTCAGCATCAACATCTGTGCGCCCCTCATCACAAAGACGTCGCGCGTCTCGTTGCAAGGTAATATTTCAGCCATCTACACCAATGAAGACGAACAGATGTTTTCCATTGGCAGAACATCGTCAAATCTGCGCTTCAGGGGCAAGAAGTTGATACTAGAGTACACTGGCGGCTCACACTGTCCCGGGGACACGACGTATACAAAATCAAGTCTCATCCTATTCACATGTGATTCATCCATGATCGGGACAGCGTCCGTCGGCTTCATTGGAGAAATGAACGAATGCTCCTACTTTTTCGAGTACAAGACGTCCAGGGCATGTGCCACCACGAGAAACGTCCAGTCCGCCCTGTCACCAGGATATGTCTTTCTCATCATCCTCTTTGTGGCGTTTGGTGTCTACTTTGTGGGCGGATGCATGTATTCTCGTACAGTGCTGCATCAGCGTGGTTGGAGACAGGTGCCCAATTATGAAGTGTGGAATGGTCTTTTTGGTATGTGTTGTGTCTGCCACTAGCATCGATCAGACTACTAATCGGGTAGGATTCCTCGGAGACTTGTTGACGATCGTCTTTGTAACAATGCTCGAACGAATCAAGGATCTACTCGCCATCCTTGGCATATACAAGAAGAAAGCTCAGATTGGCTTTCCTGACTCTTATGGAGGTCGCTCTGATCCCTACAGCCGTGTCGACCATGACAATCAATTGATTGATGATATCGAGGACGAAAGGTGGTAGGTGACACTGGTAGCATATCCCTGCATAGCGATGGCGAACACCTTTGATAGTAATTCGGACTCTACTCTGTTCAACATCTCATGTCACTTGAAACACTTTGAGGCTCTTGATTGCCCAATAAGCCTTCTGAAATGCCTCGGGATGGTTGCTCACGAACGCTACGCAGTCGAACCCCGGACAGGTCGATGCAGCGTAGACCGTGCCTGCCCAGTCTCCGCAAAAGGTCGTATTGATGATGACGACATGATCTCTGAATATGCCTTCGATATCGCACTGTGTAGACTCAAACACTGCATCTGGCAGACCCCACTTGGCAATGTCGATATCAGGCTGTGGAGCGTCCACTGCTAGATCAAATGGAATGCGGTCTCTTTTGAACATCCACATTCTGATCACACTGGCTGTCCACTCCATGACCACGACTGCACCACCATTCTCGTTGAACTTGGGACCGAACGAGTCCACGGTCTTGACTCCACAACCTTGATTTGGCCACTGGTTCGCTGCCTTGACGTCACAGTTCATGCTCTCTGATGTTCCCTTCTGTGCTCTGTATTGTGCTACGCTGCAGCCTTTGGATGTGTGAAGTGTATGTGCATTGTCCGTCTCTAGATTTACGCCCTCGAGAATGTCCACTTCACCTTTCGTGGGCCAGGATGTCGGGGCCGTGGTCCAGAAGGCGGGCCAAGCACCGCATGCTTCAGGCATATGATGCAGGTCAAGTACAAATAACCCTCTGGTATACTGCTTCTTGGTAGATATGCGGACTGACATTCTGCCCTTTGTTGCGCCAGAGGAAGCATCTGCGTGAATGTAAACCAGTCCATCATCACCGAGATAGGTCAAGTTGTGTTTGAGCGCCGATGACCTTGAGGTATACTGTACGTGACCGTGAGTGGGGTCCGGAGCATCCTCAAAGTTGAATCCATCGAAGAATGCTGTGCCTGAGTACTCGTCCCTGAGTGTGTAATGGGCCGACTGTGGTCTTGGAGGATCAAATGGTGATTGTGCCGGAGCAAAGATTGTGTATTCAAACAGTGCAAAGGTGACGACAAGCAAAAGGACCGTCACGCTGATGACTGCCTGTGGAAGCAGACTCGTGTAGCGCATGATCGATCAAGTGATCAGGACTGATGCAGCTGCGACTCAACCGTCCCAGCAGCGGTCTGGCCTTGTGTATACCGGAATCACGAATCACAGCTCCCAGTGATCCAAGGGTACCCACGGCATTGAATAGACCGTCAAGCACGATGCAGTTCTGTTCATGTCTAAGAAAAGTAGCAAAGGGACGCGAAACCTGCTCTCTGTGTATAGCCTAGAAAGCTTAAGCAAGTCATGTAGCAATTACAATAAACCTTGTGATCAGGTGAGTGACCCAGACTCTGGAACAAGGAAATGCACAAATTACTGATCAGCAGCTCACCCCTGATCAGCAGCTGGTCTCCCTCACACACACACACACACACACTTTCTTTCTGAGGTTGAAAGTTGTCTAAAGTGGCGCAGCTCTGAATTTCATGCTGATTTGCTTGATTGCTTGCTTGCTTGCTTGCTTGCTTGCCTGCCTCCACCTTTCCAACCTTGAAGGTTGCTCGTGTGGACAACTGACGCTTACGCACCAAGCAACCATCCTTGCCAGTCAATTCTTCCAAGCTTATCTCCCTCAATACAATTGACCTTGTATACTTGTCATAACTCGCGTAGCATCCCCAAAGTCTTTGCTTCGCCGCTGTTGAATGAAACATGCCTCCCGATCAGTCTACTTCGCCTTGCATAGCACAGTCTCCCTCCTGGCCAGGGTCGTGACCAGCGCGCCACTCTACAACGACACCGTCTCGATCGCCTTGCACCACAAACGGGATGCTAGCGGTCTCAGCCCGGGCGAGAAGGGTGGTTATGTCGTCTCCATCATCCTCCTGGTCATTCTCTCCGGGATCACGGCCGGATTGACACTCGGACTCATGAGCTTGGACGAGACGCAGCGTGAGTCTAAGCTCCAATGCCTCGCCGGCACAGGGTTCTGACAAATCTAGTCTACGTCTTGTCTCAATCAGGATCTCCGAAGCAAAAGAGGCACGCCGCAAAGATCATTCCTATACGAAAGAATGGGCATTTGTTGCTCGTGTCGCTCCTCTTGCTCAATGTCATCGCGAATGAGACGCTACCAATCATATCCGAAAAGGTGTTGGGCTCTGGCATCATCTCTGTGGTCATCTCCACCGTCATGATTGTCATGTAAGTGCAACCTCTTCCGATGATTTCCATGGCTCATTATTGGCAGTTTTTCGGAAATCTTGCCTCAAGCCATATGCTCTACACATGGTCTGGCGATCGGTGCAGCCATGGTCTGGCCTGTCAAAATCACAATCATCCTCATGTTTGTGGTTGCGTGGCCTGTGGCTAAACTGCTCGATCTACTCCTTGGTGAAAACCACGGCATGGTATACCGACGAGCCGAGTTGAAGGAATTGATTGATTTTCATTCTATGCAAGCACAGCACGGAGGTGATTTGTCCATCGACGCAGTAACCATCATGCGCGGAGCTCTTGACCTTCAGGAGAAAAAGGTCATCAACTCGATGACCTATATCGATGACGTTTTCATGCTACACTCCAAGACGAAGCTTGATCGCCAGACGATTCAGCGTATCGTTGACTCTGGCCATTCGCGAATACCAATCTACGACGAAGTTGACGACGAAGCCAGTATTGCAGAGGTCGCTTCGGGCGACTACAGTGATGTGGGTCAGAGGCGAAAGATCATTGGTTGTCTCTTGGCCAAGAACCTGTTGCTGGTCGATCCGGACGACGAGACACCGTTGTCAAAGGTCTCGATCAACCACATTCCGAGTGTCCAGGATGACCTTCCGTTGTTTGATATCCTAAATATCTTCCAGGAAGGACGATCGCACCTGGCAATTGTCGTGAAATCTCCGTCAGCACCACTGCCAAGTCCCACGACTGCACGTGGCTCAAGAAGTTCTTCAGAAACCGTCGTGGAAAGCACCGTCGCGCCCCGACTCTGGACTGATGAGGAAATGTCAAAGCTTGAGCCCATCGGCATCATCACTCTGGAAGATGTACTCGAGGAACTCATTCAAGAGCCAATCTGGGATGAGACCGACACGGCAGAGTCACGTCCCAGAGCTGGTCTTGCTGTGCCATTGAACACTGGTACAGGCGAGTCTCTCATTCTGGCGACCAATCGTGGCCGACCCGTATCTCGTGTTACACGAGGAACTGCCGCTGCTGAAATCACCACACCAAGTTCGATGCGGAATGAACCATTCTCCAATCCACAGGCCAACATTGAGCTGGTCACCATGAAAGCCGCTGCTGAAACTGGGATTTCCGAGTATGACGTGTCAAGAAGCAACAGCAAGGCTCCAGCGGATGCCAAACTACCGACTGCTGTGAGCGATCCATTTGCGGAAGAGTATGGGGCACTCGTCACCCGTTCTTCGCCCTTGCAAGCGAAGGCTTCCGCCCATAGTGGCCGAGTGATTACAAACAAGCACCTCTCGCACATTCGACCCTCTCGGCCGTTGAGCCTGGACATGCCTCTACAGGAAGGCGTCAGGCTCGGAGGACAAGTCAGCGCGACCGGACCAATCAAGAATCGCTTCAAATCGCGAAGTACATCCTCCTCAAATCACTCGCGCCCACGCAGGACCCAAAGTGCACACGATCGCCCGAATAGACAGGACGAAGCGTTCTCGCCAGTCAGTCACGTACGTAGCGAGACGTTTGACCACATGCGGCGGGGTCCGCGCTCCGCAACGAATCTCGGGCGCACTTGGGATCACGAAAATGACGATTCCGAAGACCCAATGACCATGTCTGCTCACGAATTTGGGAGACGATGATGATGACAGCTATGATTATTGATGACGATGATGATGATATTATGGCTTACACGATATGTATAGTTGAGCAGATTTTGTCCAAAGCATGGTTTTTGACTTGTATCTGGTGGCACTGATTTGATGCTTTGTCTGCAATTCGTGGCTCACCCATGTTTCGCGCAACTGAGGGAGGGAGGGTTTTAATCTTAAAAATCGTGGCTCAGAGTGAACCTTCATCGTTGACATTTACAAACTGCTGGCACTATTCACCTATCGCGTCTGTCATAGTCGACTTTCGCGTGTCTATCCATTCTACCGACTATACCGCGTATCGTCGCCGTACTCGTGTGTTCAACACCGAATAAACAAGGAGAAAGGGAGCATAAGACAAGGACAACGACGACAACAGGATGAGCGACCAATTCCAGCAATGGTCCTCGCTACCGTCCGAGTACGCGCGTGAGGGAACACAGTTCCTGAACCGCTGTCAAAAGCCGTCGTGGAAGGAATTCGGAGGCATCGCCCAAGCTACTGCCGTGGGATTCCTCGTGATGGGATTCGTTGGGTTTTTTGTCAAGTTGATTCATATCCCCATCAATAACGTCCTCGGTCAGTCATCCCCCCACCTTCCTTTTCTATTGTGGGATTTGGGACTAATGAGGGTAGTTGGCGGGTCGTGAGGATGGAATACAGATCCGAATTCTATCAAAGTGGGAGGATGTCGAGTGGATGGAAGGGCGATATACGGACAATAAACACAAGTGACGGAGTGATACGAATATGCTGGATTAACTATTACTATGACTCTCCGAAATGCATTCCATTATCCTCATTATTTTACTCCTTCAGACCTAAAATGCCATCATTATTCCTTTATTCCTTAATATCCCTGCTTTTTGTGTTCCACTAGCTTAGCGGACTTGTCGAGATAGTCTATCGGCTTGACTAGAACAAGACGTAGGCGAGACATAAGAAGGAAGGCCCACAAAAGAGTCCGAACCAGAAAAAGACGTTTGCGGCGGCCGGATTGCGCTTGAACCATTTGGTGCGCATGAGGACGACGAGGGGCAGCTGGAGCATCTGGCTGCAGAGGAGGTAGAAGCGAATCTTCTTGGTCATGCAGGCCATGACGAGCTCGTGCACGACGCTGGAGAGAAAGAAGGTGATGAGGGTGGCCTGGTCCTTGCGGACCTGGAGCACCGACATGGAGGAGTGGTAGACGTGTCGCAGCAGGAAACGGTGCACGGGCACGTTCCAGTCGCGCGCAAAGTTCTCCCACGAGACAGAGTTCCACCAGTCGTTGTAAAAGTTGCGGTCCGCGAACCGCGTCACCTCCGCGAACCACTGGCACACGCACTCAAAGATGATGTAGAAGGAGAGCAGGTACATCGTGATGAAGGGGAAGACCATGTCCAGCATCAACCACGGCAGTTCCGCCAACTTTTCATTCGTCGTCATCGTGCCGAGGTGGGCGGGGATAATGGGCAGGATGTAGTGCTCCGTGATCATCGTCATGAGCGCAAACGTGCCCAGTGTCGCCAGCGTCTTTTCCAGCACGTACCACCACCGAATGTCCTTGGTGCGTGGGTAGACAATGTCGTAGACGAGCGAGGGGACGAGCAGGTAGTCGAGGTAGTTGTAAAATGTCAAATTTTCCGGATACGTCACGCCGTCGTGCGTCAATTCCTCCGCCAAGTCGGCGATGCGATCCACGAGGAATTTTTCCTCGTCGTGCTGCAGACCGGCGTCCTTGTCACCGCCATTGCCGCCATTTGATGTTTCGGCCAGTGTCGTGCCAGAATCGCATGACTCGGCATCTGACTTTTCATCGACAGGGCTGGGTGGTTGGACCTTGAGTTTCGGCGCGGCTTCTCCCTTTTTGCGCAACTCGATGAGCTTCTTCTCGAGCTTGGCTTTGGTTTTGTAGACCTCAGAGAGGTACCCCATGTACGTAGCATAAGAGTGCTGCTTCATCAACATGACGATGCAGTGCAAGATGATGACGACACTCTGGATCCACTGCCAATTGCCCGTGTACGATCGATGCACCACTGTGGCCAAGTACACTGTCTGCCACGAATTCTCAATCAGCCAGCCAAACTTGTTCCACGACAGACCGGCAAAGACCAGCTTTTGCAGAAAGACGACAAAGAAGGAACTGCTGACCATGATCAAGTCTGTGTAAAAAAGGTTGGCCGCGTCCAGCTGGTACATCGTGACGAGCTCCCCACGGAAAAAGTGGCCGGTCCTTCGGTAGTGCTGCAGCACGGTCTTGACGGCGAGGAAAGCGAGACCGAGCCAGAAGAGTGCAAAGAACCCATGGAAAGACCCGGAGCGTTCGGGATTATGTCTGTCAAAGGCCGTATTGTTTGGCGCAAACACGACGTCGCGAAAGCGTTTGTGCACCTTCTCGCCCTGGGCGCGTTCCTTGTTCTCCTTGTTGAGCTGCCGCACTTTGGCCTTTTCGTCCTCGGTCAATTCGACGCCGCCATCCTTGTCCTTGGCGAGTACAGCGCGTGCAGCTTCGTGGTCGGCGGCAACTTTTTTGTAGTCTCCGGTGGTCTCGGAAAGGTCCTGAGGATCCTTGGTCGGTTTGCGCGACAGGAAAGGTCTTTGCGATGTCGCCATGCTGATGGATTGTTATCTATTGGCGGGAGATTATAGTGCGATCAGAATGGCAGCACTGTCCATGTATCTAGCAAGCTATACTTGCTGTCCCAGGAAGAGTAGGAGAAAAGTATGTCCGCATCAATCCAAGCAGAGTCGAGGCAGCTGAAGTCCAAGGGGAGAAGTAGAAGCAAAAAAGCCATTCACGTCACGCACAAAAAGAGCGGATGGAGGATCGCTCACACAGAAAAGAACCCGCGGGTCGATCCGTTCTGCCGCTTCTCCGCGATCCGCTTTCAGTTCGTGCGCATGCATGCGTGCGCGCATACACTAAACTTCTGCTATATATCATAAATGTATATGTCTATAGACTATGGATATGCCACAATGCAGTCTTACACCTCTGTGATACACTGAACTCACAAATCAAGTATTATTCTCGTTCATCATGATCGCCGCGAGGGCATGTATATGAGCAGCAGCTCCATTGCCAGGAAACAAGCGTTTTGGCAACAGGTCTAGATCGGTGGGTCGGCATCCGGCAGCTGGCAGCCCTTCCACAAGGCTGTGCTTCCAATGTTTCCACGGTTGGGAGAATTGGACCTGAATCGACCCGATCCATCGAATCGAATCGAATCAAACGGGCCGGGGAATCCAAATAAATCGAAACCAGATCCATGCTCAGCCTGCAGGAGCTTCCAGTAAGTTAATCTCTGTCCGTCTATCATAAGTCGTCTAGATCGTATGAGACGGCCAGAAATGAACTGAGGCGGCGGGGAGCGGCCCGAACTGTGGAGAGCGTCTCTCTCTCCGTGTGGGCGAATCCATGGCCACAGGATCATCACTTCAACGGCGGCATCTGCCTGGTGTCTGTAGGTAAGCCTGCTTGCCTGCTTAAGTGAGCCTCACTCTACCCCAAAGTCTATTCTTGTCCTCCTTCAAGCTGGGTCATACAGTCCACGAGTGTCTCTATACAGAGCTTCTGTCTCTCGATGAGTGGTCTGTCAGATTTCACAGTCTTTCCGCCAGAGGCAGCGGCTACAGAGAGCACGGAGAGCAATGATGACGAAATTCCAATCACGGATGACGGAGACAGCGAATTCGAGTCGGCGGAGGAGGAGGGAGAAGAGGCCCAGGAGATCATGATCGACCCAAGCGTACTGCAGGAATTGGCCGATGCGTACTACGATCAAGAGGAGGAAGAGCAGTATGTCGATGCCGAAGATGCCGATTTCGAGGTAGAGGAAATTTCGGATGACGACGATGATGAGGATGACGACCTTGAGGAGAGCGACAGCGACGAGGAAGATGGTGAGTGTCCCTCAAGTTCCTCCTGCTTTTGGCTGACATGAATTAGATGAAGACACCTCCGCAGCGAATGCGGCCGACCAAGCGGCCGATGAGGAGTTGATCAGTCTCCAGGATCGGAGGAGGACCATGGCGCTGTTAGCTCGTTTACAAGGCGGCCTCTTTGGCGGTGATGATGAGCAATATCTTCCTGGCCGAAGGAGGAATCGGCCGACGTGGGCACGCAAGATTGCAGAGGAACCTGAACAAGCGGGCATCAATCTTCTCAATAGTGGCGAATTTGGCGAGCCCACACCCTCACACACCATACAGTCCAGTCGTCGCTTCCCATACTCGATACGCACCAGGCTACTGGAGCGAGAGTTCTCGCCCTACAAGAGGCAGCGTGTCAAGACTGCCGACCATTTCCTGCCCACATCCCACGGCAGGCTAGCGGTACAGTACCCGGCGAGGGCGTATTCCGGACAATTCTCACAGGATGGTTCATTCTTCTACACTTGCTCACAGGATTTCAGAGTCAGGCTCTACGATACGACTGATCCTACGCAGTGGAAACACTACAAGACAGTCCTCGGCACGGGTCAATGGACAATCACGGACGCCAACTTGTCACCGGACAACCGCTTCATTGCATACTCATCCATCACGCCGGTCGTGTACATGGCCAAGACTGCACAAGACAATGCGGACGAACAGGAGATGCTGGATTTTTCGGGACCGGGAAAGATGGGTTACAACAATGGAATCTGGTCCATCCGATTCTCGAACGACGCACGAGAGATAGTTGCTGGTGCCGGCGATCGACGCATGTATGTGTACGACATTGAGACGAAGCAAGTTGTCCTGGGAGTCAAGGGTCATGCCGACGACGTCAATGCCGTTTGTTTTGCGGACGAGAGCTCGAACGTCTTGTTCTCTGGCAGCGACGATTGTGTCATCAAGGTCTGGGACCGAAGATCCATGGTCAACAAGAAGGAGGCCGGAGCATTGCCTGGTCACACGGAGGGCATCACATTCATCAATTCGAAGGGTGATGGCCGGTACGTGGTCTCGAACGGCAAGGACCAGACGACCAAGTTGTGGGACATTCGCAAGTTGGTCCCGGCAGAGGAGTGGGACGCCTCGCAGCGCATCAATTACCAGACGGGCTTCGATTATCGACACCAAGAGTACCCCGGTCACGCGGCCGAAACGCACCCGGACGACCGCTCCGTCATGACCTACACGGGCCACGCCATCCTCAAGACGCTCATTCGGTGCGGATTCAGTCCTGCGGCGACCACTGACCAGCAATACATCTACTCCGGCTCCGACTGCGGGAAGGTCTGGATCTGGAACCTGGACGGCACGGTGAACCGCACGCTGGACCTGAACCGCGCGACCAAGGCCTCCCACTCCCACGGCAACTCCCTGGGAGGACAGCAACAGCCGAGTCGTCGACGGTTCCTCGGTTTCGGAGGGGGTCGCGAACGCGCATGTATTCGCGACGCCGCATGGCACCCGACCCTCCCCTTTCTCGCATCCACGTCATGGCACTCGGAGATGGATGCTGGAAGTATATACCTCCACGAGTACGGCGAGTCCCCCGACGACCCGGACATGTACGATACCGGACCCGTGCTCAAGAGCGCCATTCGAGAACCCAGCTATCGATCGAGTGATTTCTGGCTATAATCCAATAAGAGAGCTTCATTCATCATAACGCAACAGGTGAGGCCCAGTTTTTCATCTACCCTTTCCACTGCGGTCTGCACAGTATTGGCTCGCGCGGTGCATCGCGAGATATATATTGTGTGAAATAGCGTATAGCACGAATATAGTCAAGAATCAGTACATTTCGCCTCTCATCATTTCTCCTTTTGATTGTCATTCTTTTCAATGCCAGTCTTTTCCCGTCAAGACGGTCATGATGCGTCCTCAAAAGTATCGGATGTTCTGCATTACATTCCAAGCATGGCTCGCAAATGACGACAAGTATCACAATCGACAACGATACATAACATTGTGGCAAGACATGCAAAATGGAATGAAAGGATGGAAGGATGAATTGGCTAATGCATGAGGTTGTCGTCCATATGAAAAATATGACTTGATCGAGAAAGATGAATCGCCTACGAATCACTTTGATTCGAGCTGTGATGACTGCTTTGTGTGATTGATGATTGATGCGAGAATATGTAAAACATTTACTCGTCGTCTCCGGCATCCTCACCATCATCCTTCTTGCTGGCAGCTGCAGCCGCTCTCTTTCTCCTGACACGACCTGGTCGACCACCACCTGAATTGTTAGCGAGCTAGCCACAGCATAATCACCTGTCCTACCAAAGGGTGAAGTCAGAGCAAAGTCAATGTGCTTCTGTGAGTCCAATCGGACGATGAAAGAAGGAACGTTCACGATCTGCTTTCCGACTCGGATGTGTCTCTGTCGGATGAGGACACGAGCGTGGTGGATCGACTTTGCCAAACCGGACTTGAAGACCTGGGTCTGCAATCGTCGCTCGAGAAAGTCCTCGACTCGCAGAGCGAGAACGTAATCCAACTTCATTCGGGTCTCGTCAAGGACTCCGACACGAACCAATCGTCGAATGAGAGCATTTCCCTCGAATAATCGCTTAGGATCTTTGTCATCCAACGTCAAGAGCTCACGAGCAGCTCGACGAATTTTAGAGAGGGTAAGCAATACTCTGAACTATGTCAGATCATGCCCAGTGCAACTCATGATTAAGCTATAACGTACCGCCAGATTTCTCGCTTGTTTCGCAAACCGTACTCTCCTGCGAGCTTGAGCTCAGCATCGAGTCGGGCAGACTCGAAAGGTCTTCGAGGGACCTTGTAGACCTATGGATTCGTTAATCGCTGTTCTTTTTTCGAGACACTCGCTATTATCCCTGTTTTCGAGATGATTCGCAAGAAGAAAATTTTGTACCTTAGAATAGGCTCGTGGTGCTCGTCTATATCTCGTCAGCTCTTCCGCATACGTTGCAAGGATACGACATACGGCATATTGTCTCTGGGTGTACTGTAACTCTATTCAAAAGTTTGCGCTTTGAAGAAGGCCAATCCACTACAGTTTGCGCCCGGCGGCATCGGTAGTCTCGCTGATTATTTTGTGACCAGCTGCATTCACGTGAACAAGCGGCTTCAAATGAACTTCATAAAAGATCGTAAAGAATTCGCAGATACGACGAATGCTCCACCAATTAACAGCAGAACGCCATTGCGCATGCCATTTCGACTACTGCACTCAGGTATTGCTATTGTACAAATATATCGTCGTGTAGACATATATGTGAATCTCTATCTCGTGAATACACCACACGAGGATACGACTGGGGAGCGCCACTGGTGTTCGCGACCAGGGCTCCTCATATAGTAGACCTATCATGACACTTTTCATGGCCCGGCAATGTTTGCGCAATGTGGGAGACATGAAGGCCATAAGAGGAAACGAAGCTATCAAGCAGTGTTCGCCCGTTCGGTAATTCAATACTTCTGGCGCTATGCTTCATGACCGAGGCCGAATCACAATATGGACTAGAATTCTCCTTAAACTACATTGATTACGAGCTCTATCCGCCCACCTGCTTTGATCAGTGTCGGAGTGATCATGATTCCGAGGACTCATACTTTCAGACGGTACCGGTAGTGCGCATCTTTGGAAGGACCGAGGCAGGACAACATGTATGCGCTTTGGTTCACGGTGTCTTTCCGTATATGTACATTGAGTACGACGGCGATATCGATGATCACTCGAGTAAGAAACTGAGTCATTGACAGAAAGACCTCGACTAAAGAGCCTAGTCGATGTCAATTGTCTGAAATTGCAACAGAACATAAATGTAACGCTTTCAACCACGTACCGAAGAAATCCACACGATGACAGTAGCACGTTCGTCGCAAATGTCATTGTTTGCAAAGCTGTACCATTCTATGGATTATATGCCACATGGAAACCATATTACAAGATTTCGCTGCTCAGTCCAAAGCATATGTCTCGATTGGCAGATCTTTTTAGGTCAGGATCAATACTAGGACGTCCTCATCAGCCCTATGAGTCACATGTGCCATATCTGCTGCAATTCATGATTGACTACAATCTGTATGGCTGCAATTTGGTACGTTGTGATGCAGTGAGATTCAGGAGTCCTCTACCACCACCAGTTTCAAGCGTTGAAAACTTCTCTGGCATATTCAGCGACGGAAGTGCCCATTCTCTCAATGGACATATGCGGCTATCTTCGCATAATGTGCCATCCCACTTCGTCGTGCATGGTAACGAGTATACACGCAAGTCACGAAGCGATCTAGAGGTAGACGTCCTGGCTGGCGCTATACTCAATCGTAAAGCGTTGACCCAACGCCCTATCCATTCTGATATGGACACGGAAGGGTCTTATCGTTCTGATCCAAGTGAAAGACTCCTGCCGTCATTGACAGAACTGTGGCGTGACGATACTCGTCGCCGAGAAGCCATGGGCCTGACGGTCGGCCATAGCCAAATGCCACAATCCAATGTGAGACAGCGCTCCAATGTGTGGAACAATGAGCAGGATCTTAAGGAAGCCCTGGACGATGTGTTAAAGGGTCAAGCGGCACACCTTCAGGAGGGCGATCATGAAAACATCACTTCTAAAGTGCTCATGGACACGATTCAGACCTCATTCCAAAGCATCGAAGACTCTTGCTTTAGTCATTCTAACCTAGTACTCAAAAATCTCTCAGGCCCTGCCTTCCAACAGCCGGACATAAAACGCACAAGCTTCAATTCCGCACTTAGCCCAGAGCTCAATGCAGCAACGATCAAGATTGAAAAGGGTGCCACTTCACAAGAGGCGCTCGTGGAGCTCAAGAGCAAGAACTCCAAATATGAGGACGATCTTACACTCCAAATCGACCGATCCGAGCTATCATTGCTCCTAACAGCTCCTCTACGCTTGCGAGGAGGAGACAACCAGGGCCAACATGTCAACGATCTCGAGCAGCCCTCAATCCTGACTTATGCCGCTCCAGCTCCGCATCGTAGTCAGCTCACAGTGGAGTCCTTCGACACAATGTCACGGGCATTTCCTGAACCTTTCTATGGCGATGAGGAGGATGTGCCGCCATTAGCTCGAGACTATGCTGCGAATGGTATGATACCCAAATCACGCGGAGTCATCCATCTGCCCTCGTTCTTCAATCCTGAAAGCTCACATGAACCATTTACTGCAGCTGCTTCACGTATCATCCAATTTGTGCGCTCGCCTCCGACTCGTCAGCAATTAGCTGCGAGTCCTTTCAATCCGGAAGACTCCAAGAAACGTACACAAATATCGCAAACAACTCAAGTCATTGGATCGGATCCCACGCCAAGGACTATGCCTAAGTTGAGTGACTCTGATGTCCCTTTGAGTGTTCTCAGCATAGAAGTTCTTGCACAATCACGAGGTATCCTGCTTCCCAATCCGACCAACGATCCTATATGTGCTATTTTCTGGGCCTTTCAGGATTTTGGATTGTCTCAAATCATCAGAGATGGCTGTATCGTCTCCTCGCAAACGATCGGCGACAGCGATAGATTGCGAAACGTGACGTCAACTTTATCCTTGGTAGATACAGAACTGGAACTCGTGCAAGCTCTTGTAGATCTTGTGATGGCACTAGACCCGGACGCTCTTCTCAGCTTCGAAATGCAGAACAGTTCTCTCGGGTATGTCGAGGAACGCACGAAAGCCACATTCTCATTCAGTGCATTGAACGAAATGGGACGCCTTATGCCGATTGAGAAGGACGAACCAGGATACACAGATCGCTGGGGAGAAACGCACGCCACATCTGTCAAGGTCAGTGGTCGACACGTACTCAATCTTTGGCGCATAATGCGCAGCGAGATGAACCTTTTACAATACACTCTCGAAAATGTTGCCTTCCATCAGTTGCGTCTGCGAATCCCGAAATATAGTCATACAGATTTATATAGATGGTTCTCGTCAAAAAGTTTCGGTGCGCAACAGCGAGTAATCAAGTACTATACTCAAAGGACGCGCTTGAACATTTCTATCATCGATTCGCAAGGATTGCTTTCACGAGTCAGCGAACAGGCTCGCTTGCTTGGTATCGACTTCTACTCAGTGTTCAGTCGAGGCTCCCAATTCAAGGTAGAATCTCTTATGTTTCGAATTGCCAAACCAGAATGCTACATGCTGTTGTCCCCAAGCAAAAAACAAGTGGCTCAGCAGAATGCACTGGAATGCTTGCCACTGGTTATGGAGCCACAGTCTCGCTTCTACCACGATCCGGTTCTCGTGCTCGACTTTCAGTCGTTGTATCCTTCGATCATGATCGCATACAATTTCTGCTACTCTACATGTCTTGGCAAGCTGGGATATAAAGGCTTAGAATCAAAACTTGGTGTCACACATTACACTCCAGACTCGCAAACCATGCAAAAGTTGACGAATGATATCGAAATTGCCCCTAATGGTGTCCTGTACGTCAAGGATCATCGACGGAAATCGCTGCTTGCAAAAATGTTACACGATCTATTGGAAACCAGGGCCATGGTCAAAGAAGGAATGAAACTCTGCAAAACGGACAAGGCAGCGCAAAAGCTAATGCATAATCGACAATTGGCACTGAAGCTGATAGCGAACGTCACCTATGGATACACTTCTGCTTCGTTCTCGGGACGTATGCCTTGTGCAGACATCGCCGATAGTATTGTTCAGACGGGACGAGAGACCTTGGAAAAGGCTATTGAATTTATCCATAATCACCCCAGCTGGAATGCTGAAGTTGTGTATGGCGATACTGACAGCTTATTTGTCAAGCTACCTGGCCGGACAAAGGATGAAGCATTCGTCCTTGGTTCTCAAATGGCGCTCGACATTACCAAAATGAGCCCGACACCAGTAAAATTGAAGTTCGAGAAGGTCTATCTTCCATGTATCTTACTAGCGAAAAAGCGTTATGTGGGCTTCAAGTACGAATCACCGCAGGATGTAGAGCCAGTTTTCGATGCCAAGGGAATCGAGACTGTTCGGAGAGACGGCACTCCAGCCGAACAGAAAATAGAGGAAAATGCACTAAAGGTCATGTTCAGGACCGGCAATCTCTCTGCAGTAAAAGATTTCTTCCAAAAAGAGTGCTGGAAGATAATGACTGGACGATGCTCGCTGCATGACTTTTGTTTTGCAAAGGAAGTCAAACTTGGCTCCTACAGTACCAAAGGTGTGCCGCCGCCAGGTGCGGTCATTAGTGCAAAGAACATTGCATCAGACCCCCGATCCGAGCCGCAGTATGGGGAACGTGTCAGCTACCTTGTCATCAGTGGTGCATCTCGTAGTCGTCTGACAGATCGCTGCGTGCCGCCGGAAGAGCTGCTGCTCAATCCTGACCTGCGATTAGACGTCGAATATTACATCACGAAGAACATCATTCCTCCATTAGACAGACTGTTCTGTCTCATGGGCGTCAATGTCAGATCGTGGTACGATGAAATGCCGAGATACATCAAATATGTCGCCAATCGCGCCAACACTAATGGAGTCCTGAAGACGAGCAACAAGATTGAGACTTTTCTCGCCTCGAGTCATTGTCCTGTGTGTAATCAGGAACTGCCGAGGCCAGGTGTCTGCCAGACGTGTTTAGCATCACCGGAAAAGACGTTTTACGACCTGCAAATACAGTCGGCGGCAGTGGAGAGGACACATCGAAACCTTCTCAAGATATGCTCATCTTGTTGCCTCGTGCCTATGCATTCAGAGATTGCCTGTGTATCGAAGGATTGCCCGATCTATTACAAGCGTGTTTCCGTTGAGCAAAGTGTGGATATCAATATGGCTTCTCGGGTAGAACCTTTATTTTCAATGGCAGCAGCAGACGTATGATTGCTTAGCAACATTCTTGGCAGAACTTAGCTACGGCTGAAGATGTAGTAGGTGTATATATGTGTATCTGTATTCTATATACATATCCTGTACAAGTATAACACATAATTTAGCCTACTAAGAGATGATATGTAATCATGGCTAGTCATGCTGACGCCAGCAGAACAGCGCCGATCTCGATGTCACCTGTCCTCGCGGCCTCGTCTGGTGATCTTTAGTGCCCTTCCGACTGTGAGCATGAGCACTTCGACCCGGCCACTGCCAACTAGATCATGCATCAGATTCTCGAACTGGAATAGTCCGCCGTCCTTCCAGACCTCGTATCGAGCCTTGATGTCCTTTTCGAGTGCGATGGTCTTTGTGAGGTGACCCAATACGAATGATCGTGCGGCTCGCAGGCCGGAGAGGTAGGTGCCGATGTTCGGCGCACTTAAAACGACCGCACCATTTCTACGCACTAGATACCCTGCGTGTGAAAAGTCACGAAACTGAGCGTCACTCAATTCATTGGCGGGAGTCTCCAGCAGGGCAGCGGGACAATTGTAGTCTTCGAGACGAATATATGCGGGCTCGCCACTTTGCAGTGGTAATTGAATCAATCGTCCTTCACTCACCAGGAAATGAATCTCCTTCTCCAGTTCTGGCATGTTGGGGAATAGAGACGTGATCTGATGGGAGAGGACGATGTGCGGCATTTGTCTACGTCGATTCAGGAGCGCGACACTCTTCTCACGACCCAGTTTTGGCGGCATCTCGATCTGCAGTCGTTTGAGGTAGTCGATGGCGCTGAGGACATCTAGTCCGCGGAAATCTGCTTCGACTGGTAACTGGTGACCGGTAATTTGTGACTCATAGTCGATGCTTTTCGGCGTCGCCGGTCTTCGGGTCCTTGCGGTTCGTGAAAGTACTGCTGAGTTTTTCAGAGGAGACTTGAGAGTTCGTGGATTCCGTATGACTTTTGATGTCGGCGTGACTTGCCCATGGACATGTAGACTGCTCATCGATGCGCTGCGAAGCGCTGCTTTGCAAGAATGTGTTTGTGGTTGGATCCGACCGGTTTTCGATTGTGGAACAGGCAATCAAAGCATCGCGATCGATCAGGCGAAGCTGCTACAACGAGCGGACTATTATTGTGCAGATACGACATGTAGATACATGCAACTCCATGGCCAAGTCCACAAAGTCATGAACATGCGTCTTGCCACATCTGTAGAAGTCAGCCAAAATTAATTAAAGTTTGTGTAAATCAGCCCAATCTCATTCTGTTCTCCATCTGAACATCAGCAAGAGCTGCAGCTACATCAATTGCAGAAGTCTGGACTTCTTGTACTTATGAGATATCGAGGGTTGGGTTTGAGCTTTTAGTTGTGTCTCGGATTGATCAGAGGTGCACACAAATGGAGATGATGACTTCTTCCTCTATCTTCGCAATGACCATTGACCGGTGAATCTTTCATCAAGGAGTTGCTCATCATGTGGGGTTTTGTAGCACGACAATCATCTAGACTGTCGGCATGCTCACGCTCAACAACAAGGCCGACCACCTGCTTCTCGGTCCAACATGTATTCGTCTCTACTACGACGGCACAGGCCACCGCCGATCAGCCAACACCAAAGTTGAAAGGGAAACGAAAGCAGAACGTACAGCATGATTCACTGGAGTCCTTCATCAATCACACGAGCATTCAAAAGTCCGACTTGAACAGCACTGTCTACAGGGGCACTCTGTTCGAGTATACTGTACTGGAAGCTCTCACCGCGCTGAATTTCCACATTCATCGCACCGGGGGATCGGATGACAAGGGCGTAGATTTGCGCGGGACATGGGCACTGCCTGGCGCCCCACCCATCGCGGTCGTGATTCAATGCAAGGACGAGGCAAAAAAGATTGGTCCAAAGTACATCAGGGAACTGTGCGGCATCTCCTCCTCGGCCGAGACGCTCCTCGTACTGGCCAGCACGAGCACGTATTCCCTGAAAGCGCTGCAATTCTTCATGGCCAGCCACCGACCCATCTGTCTATTCGTGATTGCGTCCTTCCACGACGGCGGGACCATGAAGCAGCTGATTTGGAATAATGCCGCCAATCATACCTTGGACGGGCTAGAGGTCAGGGTGTATCGAGCCAAGGACGATCAGATACAATTGCGAGTCATGTACAAGAATAAACTGCTCAAACCCAGCAAATCGTGAAACGAGGGATTATTCTTCATGGCATGGTCATGTGCCATTGGCACTCAAGGAAGTCGAGAATCGGGTCTCGGTTCTTCTACGCAACACGCACCGCGGGATCTCGTGCATCGAAGCCTGGCTAGCGTGCATATCGATTCGTCAAATGAGATGATGCTGATGCTTAATTTTGTCGTTATTCTACTTATGCTAGCGCTCCTCATGATGATGCTAAGAGTACTCAATTCTACTTTGTCACTCGCCAACTTCGAGGTGATTTTGCCTGCAAAATCAGCACCCTTGGCTGTATGAAAGTCCAGAACGATACACAGCCTATGATGATGCAAATAAAATTCATAATATAGTAGCCGTCCCTGATAATTTGCACATTACCTCCGAGCGACTTGCACCTTTCGGCATCCAGAGCGTCATACACGTTGAAGACTGTGTTGGAGGCCTTCTCGGTGATGCCAAGACATTGCTTGATAGTGAAACGATCCACACCTTCCAAGACGAAGTATTTTGGCCAAGTACCACCAAGATTTGATATCGTGTTCAGCAGGGTCATGTACGTGCCACCAATTAATGGATCAGCAATCTGAGTGTGGAAAGCTGAAGCACTGACAAATTGGACAGTACTCATGAAGCTAGAGATGATGTGCTCCAGCACAATAAGTACAAAGTAGAACCACCCGACTTCTTTCGGCATGAAATATACCAGAAGCATCCCAAGTACGGCAGCGATAAGTCTGCCTTGGAACGAAAGCAGCCAAGGACGAAGCGGCATTGGTCCTGTAGACCACTTGGCGGCATAATAACCAAATAAAATCTCGAGCGGAAAGTCGATGAGCACAGCAAGACTGAGATCCTCCTTTTTCAAACCCTTCTCCAACAATTTCAGATTAGTGACGCTGTCATTAGTGACGAAGCCGATCTTTGCAATGAGATGTATGAGCATAAAGATGCGCACCTGTGGCAATTTCGACACTGCCCAGATACTGTGGTAGACTGCCATCACAGTATCCGTCACGTTTGTCTCTTTTGCTTCCTTTTTGATGAAGAGGAGGAATGCCGTGACTGTGAGAGTAGCCCACCCACAAGCTGCCATGTATCCAGAAAGTGTAACGAACCCAATGTCAGATTGCTGACCAGCACTTCTAAAGTAAGTGTTCGCAAACTCCGGGGATTGGAAAGCTAGAAAGACGGTGAAACTCAAGAAATAACCCGTGTTTAGTCCCACAGTCTGGGCTGTCGACGCGTAGCTCAAGTTCTCCTCCGACAGCAGTGTGAGTGCCCAACCATCAACAGCTATGTCTTGCGTGGCGCACAGTAGGACCAAGAGGAAGAAAAAGGTGGTCAGGGTGTAGAGGTTTGTCGTCGCGGTCTCGACCCAGTGATCAACATTGTGAGCGATGTACAGCAGTGAGACGCCGACCGTAGCTTGCACAGGTAAAATCCAACTCTTGCGGCGACCGAGCTTCGTGTTGTAGATTGCATCAACGATCGGACTCCAAAGGAGCTTGAGACTATATGGGTACCCGGCGAGTGAAAAGACTCCAATCGAAGCGTAAGTCAGCTTCGGCTGTAACAGATATGGAAGAGAGCCCATGGTCAATCCCAAGGGCACACCCTGCAGACAATAGAGCACAATTAGCAGCGCCAAGGCATGTTTGTCTTTTGTCGTTAGACCTCGACTTGTGCGAGGCTTTTCAATTTCGTCGAAGGGACCCTCCATTCGAGAGACTGTGCCAGGGACAACTGAGCGCAGGGACATATCTGTCTCCTCTAGAATTTCGTCCTTCGGACTCCTACTTGGAGGTATTCGGTCCAGATTTGTTTTTGCTTTGTGTTTCCGACTGCTCATCAATAAAGTAAACCTCCAGTGTTCCCAACCTGTCCCGAACTCCACTCGTGTCCTTCCCCCACTGTTTCTTGTTGTTGCCAAGAATAAATTATCGTTCAGGAGATGGGGAGTTGTTGGTGGAGTGCTGGAGAGACAACAAAAAAGAATGCGAGCACGGTGCATCTCGCCAAAGCGCGCACACATACATGAAACGCCAAAGCAGGTGCCGAAGTAGAGATCAGCCTCCAAAGTCCGGGATCCGCAACCTCGCAGCCTCCAACCTCCGGCGAGCGTCATACCCAGCGACTACGACCCGCGCACTTGGCTGCCCTCGAGCTTCTGTCGTCCTTGAAATCATCCATTGATAATTGGGGACAGTGATCACGAAGTGCGTCACAGATGTACTCGACCAATAATCAGTTCAGGGACGGCCCTAGTCGTAATGTCGATTCTTCGAAGCAGGAGGCTGAGTTGAGCACGAACATCAAAAAGGCTACTTCAGCAGAGGAGACAGCTCCGAAGAGGAAACACGTCCGTGCCTGCATAGTATACACATGGTGAGAGATATGAAAGGTCATGTGTCGCTCCGCTGACAACACCAGGGATCACCAATCGAGCGCGACCTTTTGGTCCGGACTCAAGGTCCAACCACTGATGCAGGACGAGGTTCAAGTCTTCAAGGCTTTGATTGTTGTGCACAAAGTGATACAAGAAGGTGCTCCAATCACACTCATCGAGGCGCAAAAGCAGACGGGCTGGCTGGAAAGCTGTTCCAGGGCGGTGCACGGTGAGGGAATGAAAGGATATGGTCCACTTATATCAGGTTACGTTGAATACCTCCTGGCCAAATTGCAGTTTCATCGATATCACCCGGAGTTCAATGGCACCTTCGAATATGAGGAATACATCACTCTCAAGAAAATACACGATCCAAACGAAGGTTATGAAGTCATCTCGGAATTGATGAATTTGCAAGATCAATTAGATTCCTTTCAGAAGCTGGTGTTTGCGCACTTTCGAGGTGGCTCCAGTAACGAATGTCGAATATCTGCTCTGGTACCAGTTGTTCACGAATCCTATGGTATCTACAAGTTTGTTACTAGCTTGACACGGGCGCTGCATCACTCGACCTCGGAAGAAGCTCTGGAGCCACTGAGAAGTCGTTTCGCGGACCAGCACTACCGCCTTCTCAAATTCTATTACGAATGTTCGACTTTGCGTTACCTGACTAACCTGATTGCAGTCCCAAAACTACCACAAGAAGTCCCCAACTTGACGGATGTAGAAGATGTTCCGGCACTGCCGACAAGGCCTAAGACGCCGGTCCGAGAGCCATCGCCCGAAATGCCCTACCAGAAGAAGCCCGAACCAGAGCCAATGCAGGACTTTTGGTCTCAACAACAGCAGCAGCAAGCAGATTACGAGGCTGAACAACGAAGACTGCAGGCCGAGGCAGATGCAGAAGCTCAGCGGCAACAAAGCCTAATGGCACAACAGCAAGCGGAATTCGAGCGACAACAGCGTTTACTTGCGGAACAACAAGCACAGGCTCAACAAAATCTGCTACAACAGCAATATCAGCAGCAATCACAAGGTCAGTTGGCTGAAATGCAACAGGCTCTTCTCGATATGCAGAGTCAATACAATAGTGATCAATTGATGTTGGAGCAATACGATCGCCGCGTGAAGATGCTCGAGACAGAATTGCAGCAACTGAACAACAATTTGGGAATGCAGTCACAGTCCAAGGATGATATGATCAAAAGCTTGCAAGAACAGTTGGCTGCATGGAAGCAGAAGTATGAGGCCTTGGCGAAGCTTTATACGCAACTTCGCCAGGAACACATGGAACTTCTGGCTAAGTACAAGACCGCCCAGCTCAAGGCGTCTTCGGCGCAGGAGGCTATAGACAAAAAGGAGAAGGCTGAGCGAGATCTGAAGAGCAAGAATCTCGACCTAGCGGATATGATTCGTGAGCGCGACCGTGCCAGACTTGAGCTAGATAGGCACAAGAACAGAGGGGCGGATGATATCGAGGCAAAGCAGCGCGAGCTCAACGAAGCTCTGGACAAAATTAAAGATATGGAACGATCTTCAGGGTCCGAATTATCCAGTGTCATCAATCGCAACAACAGGGAGATTGCCAATCTCGAAGACCTGTTGCGCACGAAGCAGCGTCAGCTTGACGAGGCAACGCAAAAACTCAACGAAAAAATGCGTGAAATGGAAAACATCATACGTGACAAGGACGACGAATTAGACATCTATAGGACCGGTATGGATGAGGCGCTTCTGCAAGTGAATGCCTTGCAGTTGAATGGGGGCGGCGATGACGATGCCATGAATGAACAAATAGATCAACTTATCCTTGGACATCTGGACAAACTCAACGAGATAATCGACTCAGTATTGAAGACTGCGGCAAATCGAATAGACGATGGCACATACGGACTCGACAATCCACTACAAGCGGGCAATCAGAGCACAACACCAGAATACTTGCTCTCAATTCTCGAAAATGGCAGTGCCGCTGCAAACGAGTTTGCTACATGTCTAAACAATTTCTTTGCTGATGGTCCTAACGCAGAACAATCCGAGATTATCGAGTCTGTGGATACTTTTGCTCAATCAATCTTCCAGACTATGTTCAATATGAAAGGAGCACTACGCTTGACTGGAAGTGAAGAAATCGCTGACCAGCTTATGCGAGAGACAAAAAAGGTTGGACAAGTTGTCAAAACGTTCTTCCTCGAGGTCCGGTCTAGTCAGCTGAAAGGCAAAGATCTGGACGCCAAGACCGACCTTGTGATAAATCATAACGTAGAGACTCAACAGCAGCTTCAAAAACTCAGCAATATGGTAGAATCTTTGGTACCACGCAACGCATCTGATATAGTGGCCAATTCAACGGAGGATATTGGTGATCTAGTCGATCGCGAGCTTGGCAACGCTGCCTCTGCTATTGAGGCTGCCGCTGCGAAATTACAGTCCATGATGCAAACGAACCGCAATGGCACGATGGCCGAGCTACAGATACACGAAAGCCTGCTCGACGCTGCCGTAGCCATCACGCGAGCCATTGGCGAACTTTTGCGAGCCGCGACCGAGTCTCAACGCGAAATCGTTAATGAGGGCAAGGGCAATTCTTCAAGGACTGCATTTTACAAGCGCAACAATAGATGGACAGAAGGTCTTATATCGGCTGCCAAGGCTGTGGCCAATTCGACAAACACTCTCATTGAGACCGCTGACGGTGTCCTTTCTGGAAGGAACAGTCCCGAGCAATTGATCGTGGCATCAAATTCAGTCGCCGGTGCCACTGCACAGCTTGTAGCGGCTTCGCGAGTCAAGCAGTCATTCATGTCCAAGACACAGGGAAAGCTCGAGGACGCCTCGAAAAAGGTCAACGCTGCTTGCCGAAACATTGTTCGACTTGTCCAATCAATGATCGAATCGAGGCTGAAGAAGAATAACCAGTATGAAGACTTCAATGCACTTACTGCGCACGAATTTAAGGTGCGGGAGATGGAACAACAGGTGCTGGTGCTGAAGCTGGAAAACGAATTGAGTTCTGCACGAAGCCGTCTTGGAGAGATGAGGAAGACTGGTTACCATCAAGATACCTTGTGAGAAGACTCTGTAGCTGTAATACCATAAACACAAGTACATGCCTTTCACTATATGAAAACAAAACCTATGCTAATGCATTTCGCCATTGCCTGTCGCTTGTACTTCCACGAAAATAGACCTTGGTGGACGCTGAACTCCTCATTTATCGGCTGTGCAATATGCATTTTTGAGAATATTGTGGCAGCACTTGAAGCCCCATCGAGCAGTCTCGACATCGTACCAACTCCCCCAAACACTAGAGTGTCCATTCACCAACACGTCTTCCTGATACTTTGACGTCACGGCACGCCGGGCCGTGAGCAGTTGTCCTTCTTTACTGTACGTCCTCTGGTCATCTGCGACATCCAGTAGATGAGCTGGTAAAGTCTGCGTGTCGCTTCCATACCTGTCTAGGATGCCAGCCTTTTCCGCAGCTTTGGCAGCGAGTCTTTCTTTATACAGCAAGGCAGCGTGAGAGGGTGTCGCTTGGGCATGGACTTCTCCAAACGGCACTTGACCAATTTTCCTCTTTTGTTCGTCGCTAGATGACGGTGGTGCTTGCTCATTCCATGCAAAAGCTTGTAATTTCGTGAAGGCTGCGGCATCACCTGTACCTCTAGTAAAATCTTTTTTGTCAATGCCCGGACCTGCGGATGCCGTGCCGCCCTTCATCGTCCTTGTTTTCGGGTTATATGAATCATTCTCCCGGTCCTTGGCAAGATAATTCGCCGTGTCCTCTCTGATGCGCATGTGAGAATTGCTGGTACTCTTGGTTTGATCTGCCACAGATTGAGGATTAAGCTCATCGTTCTCCACGACCCCATCGTGCTGACCTCGTTCTGCGCGTAGTGCCTCAACACGATCAAAGCTAGCTTTTAGGACAGCAGCATGATTATCAAAGTCGTAGCCATTTGCCCGATCACGTTTCGAATCCCAAGTCGTTTGAATTTCTTGTACGACCTCGTCCGCCTGTATATCTCGTCCACTCCACTTGGCGCCAATCTTTCGTGGTCGTTCAAGGCAGTCTCTTGTCTGATGCGTGGAGGCCCCACAATTCTCACATGCACCTTTTCTGTATTTCGTGGCAGCAGGGCCAAGTCTTTCACCACGACGATACCAATTGTTCTTGGTTTCACTAGTCCCAACTCCGACATCCTTTTCCGTGGCGAGCCTTTGGTGTTTCAGTGAGGATTTGGCACCTGAGTCAAGATACCATGGAGCTTTCGATATGAATTGAGGTATATGTGGGTTGACTGGTTTCCCCTCAGCGTCGAGCTCCACGTTATCTTGCGATTTGACTCTCTCCCCACCTGCTTGTCCCATAGGTATGAAGTTTGGAACATTCTTTGCGATCTGATCGGACATAGTGAATGGTCCAACACTTTGTGCAGCAATCAATGCAGTAAAAACTGGGACGTTGTTTTCATGCTAAGTGAAGTCGAGCGTTATACCGTACATCTTGCAAAATGTGCGGCACGACCTGAGCCCAGAAGATACCTCAGTACAAGCTGACACAGTCCGTCAGCAACATTAACGGCATTACAGGTTTGCGATAACCAGCGCTCTTTGGACTCTTCAGGTATTTCAAATAATGTGACGTTGCCGCCAAGCACATGCTAACGCTCCTACTACCGTGGCTCAGAAAAGTCGGGAGCTCACGCCAATTTATCACACCGTAGTAATCCTTGCCTACGAGCGAAGAAGTGTACTTTTACGACCTCTAGAGCGAACAAATCTGCAATAACTACAAAATCAAAAGGACGTGTGGCCTCCATGGACCCTCAATAGCTCGTCTACTCTTTTTGGCATCGATTCAATGTAATGTGCAATGAGAATTTGTGGAAACTTCTGCCATTCAATTTCAACACGCTCTTTCAGCTCTTCCAAGGTACTTGGCAGTCGAGGCCATCTTCTCACATCTCGAAGATACCTGTTAATTTGACACCAAACCCATTCAATTGCATTCATGTCAGGAGAATTGCCTGGCCAGTTAATAAACTCGAGGTCGAGGTCTTTGTTCTGTGCAAGATTCCCTTTGGTACAAGACTTTGGGTCGTTATCATGTACAATCCACAGCGGTCGATCTGATAGTTTGTTCCATTCATCTATAGCGGGCTTTAGGACTGTCGCTTTCCACTCCATGATTGTTTTTGCCGTTGCAGTCACTTGTTTGCCCTTTACCTTTGCAGTCGGAAGAAATGCTATATCGCTCTTTCCAAACATGGAGACTGCGCCGTAACAAAACACACTACCGCCTCCAGCTTGCTTTCGAGGTTTAATCTGGTCCTGCCGTAGAGGTGTATCTTTTCTCTTTCGCATGTACTGCCGTCCTTCAGAGCCTACAATGCGGAATTTTGACTCATCTGTGAATGCAATAGAATTCCAGTCAAGTACGTGTTGGTCCTCCAGCCGCTTCATCTCCTTTGCCCAATTGTTTCGTGCTAAGATCTGTTTATCCTGTAGAGCAGGCTTACGTGGTTTGGCCCTGCCTGGCAAGCCTTTATCGCTTAAGAGAGCTTGAACTGTTCCAATAGCCAGTTGTCGCTCTTCTGGTTGTGAATCGTTATAGATTATAGCTGCTTCAACTCCGGTCCTTGCAGTGCCGGTCTCAACTAGCCTGATAATTCTCCGGTCATCTCGTTTGTTGTGTTTTAGTGGCCGCCCTGAGCGAGGTCTGTCGTTGAATTGTCCAGTCTCGTGATAAAGCTTCATGGTACGTTTTCGTGCTGAGGCACTGCAAAGAGCCAGGTTTTCAATCTCCTTTGGTGAATGACCGGCTTCTGCAAGGCCAACAATGATTGCTCGACGAGTTGGACGTTCGTTATTAGATAGCTCACCCATAGGTATACGATTCATCTTTGTGAAATTTTATGCAACTATGTCGGAGCTCCGGACCTCGTCGAGCTCGACTCGTTCGTCGAACGCCAGATATATCTATGCCATAGGCGTAAGTAGCAATAAAACAACTTATCCCGTACCTTCGCCATAACACTTGGTGGTCATTACGTAGTCGCCCAGCTACGACTCCTCCGCTTTTG
This sequence comes from Taphrina pruni, assembly GCA_005281585.1. Lineage (NCBI taxonomy): Eukaryota > Fungi > Ascomycota > Taphrinomycetes > Taphrinales > Taphrinaceae > Taphrina > Taphrina pruni. Next base: position 101,134 of record RHGH01000026.1, on the reverse strand, counting down.
AACGCCCAATTCAAAAGACCGGGGGAACGAGCGCGGTCGAACCTACAGAGATTCCTCCAACAACGAACACGCCGAAAACACCCCCAAGGAGACGACTCGGGGGTCCTTCAGTCGAAATGTCTCAGCAAGGTCCATCCTTCGACCCGCAGCTCATGCAAGAAATGATCAACAAGGCAATGGCAGCGGCTGCACAGGGGCTACAAGCCGAATTCGCCTCCATTCGAGACGAGATGCATGGAGTGCAGTCCAACATTCGCTCGGAGATCCTCAATCTTCAGTCGAACTTCAACGCCCAAAACGCATCGAACGTCAGGGCAGAGAAACAGAGCGTATTCAACGAAACCATCTCGCAGCAAAAGCAGTTCCTGAAATCAAACCTGGAAGCGAATTTCCGCGCCAAAGGAATAGACATCTCGCCGCAAGAGCTCGAGGAGATGGTTGCAGCCCAAGACAAGGGCAGAGAGTCCACACAGAAAATGCGCGTAGAGGACTTGCCAAAATTCGACGGCACCAACGTATACTCCTTCCTGGTTGCGGTCGACTCAGCGGTGGTGCAATTTGGTCAAAGCACCGTGGCACAAATCCTACCTCGAGCATTCGAGGGAAGGGCCAAAAACTGGTGGAACGTACTTGAGCCGTCAGCACAGCAGGGACTACTCCGAAACGTGTACCGCTTCAAGGACATGCTCGAAGAAGAGTTTCAAGACCCGCTGGGACTCTCTCGAGACAAGTGCAGAAGCCGAGTGTGGAAAATCGGCCAGGAAGACATCTCGACCTATTACTACGAGAAACAAGACCTTTTGATCTCCTCACACCACGGACTGCTCACGGACGCGGATATCTGTTACGAAATTCGGGAGGGTCTACCGTTGGAACTGAGACCATACATCCGAACGGTCCTAGAAGCCAAGCCTTCCTCGCAACGAATGCGCAAAGAACTTCAGACACTCGAAAACGACTTTTTGAAGATCTGGAAACAAGGTGGCCTGGGAGGACGACGACAGGCGAACCCGCCAACGCCGCCTGCGTCCAGCCCACCCTCGCTCTCCCCGAGCATCTCAAGATCCTCATCACCGGTATTCCGCCGATCAACCACCGAACCACCACTGAGAGAAAGTTACGACCCAAAGAGAGTGGGCCAGCACCCGGGCCCAGACGGAAAGGCTTTGAGGTCGTACACACTACCAAATGGCACTCTTCTGCTGCTCAAACGCAGGTGCAGAATAAACAATTGCCAAGGCAACCACTTCGACTTCGAGCACGAACACCTCGCCCAAAAGAGGGCCCACTCGGTGACGATCTTTGAGGGACACGACGTCTCGGACTACATGGAGTACGAACTGGCCGAAGACGAAGAAGCGTCCGAAATGGATGACACCGAAAACCAAATAGCAACCTATCACATGCAGGACAGCTACATTCCTAGCAGCCCGCCCACGAAATGCTATGCCAGAAGACGGGGCTCAAAAAACTAAAGAGTCCTGACAGCAACGACTCAATAAAAGGCTCCTCAAATCAACATCATTCACTTAGACCGGTCCGGAATGACCTAAATCTACCGCACAAAAAAATCTCGGCTAGAAAACCATCGCCCTCTGAGTGCTGCCACTCAACGACGAGGACGATGCCAGGACTGGCCGGACCTGAAGAGGACGGATGGGCGCAAGGTTCGATTCCTGCGAGACATCCTGCTCCTAACACAGAGAAGTGCTCAAATCCATCGAAGGGCGTGGGGGTACCGCCTGGAGATGTCAAGCTTGGAAAGTGGCAGGAGCCTGGGAGGACCGCAGCCAAAGCTCTTCAAGATGTTATCATCAAGAAGGCAAAGGCCCAAGACGACCCTCCTAGGAGTTCCGGTGGACCAAGTGGCCCGATTGGCCTAGAAGCTTACAGCCCCCCGTCCGCCATCGAACATGGTTTGAGCGACGCAAAATGCCAAGTGAATGAACGCCAGGCGTCCTCGCTGCCATCCCGCGAGGACGCCGCTTCCAACTCCGACTTCAGAGACCTCTGTCAACGTCACGATGACCACGTCCTGAGACTGGAGGGCAGGAAAGTGGACAACGACGGCGAATTTCACCTACGAGTCCGTCCCACAACCTGCAAAATTCTGGTACAAGATACCAAAGGTCACCCTCAGACCTGCCTCCTCGATAGCTGCTCTGGAATGTCTGTCATGAGCCTGGACGCCTTCCAGGGACTGTTCCCGGGGCAACCGCTGAACGAGGGAAAGAAGTTAAACGTCTCCGGAGTGGGAAAGCAGACCACACTGGGGTTCTGCACGACCACGATCTTCATCCGTTGCGACGACGATCGCCTGCTCGAACTCGACGCCCAATTCCACGTCATGAAGTCTTTCGTGGCTGGACTGTGCCTGGGAATCGACGTGATCTCGAACTATGGAATAGACATTCGAGCAAAGGACAAGGTCGCAGAGATAAGGCACGTTGAAGCCACCTTTCCGATCGAATATCTACGTCCGCCGTTCAGCGACAGACCAATCGCCATAACGGCAGCCACGGGAAGCGAAATACATCGTTCCTGCGAACGCTGGACGACGCACTGCGGAAAACTGACACCAGGGCAAGACTACTTGTTCGAGCCCTGCCTCATCTCGAGACCAAATTCTGGCTTCCTGAGAGCCCCGACGTGCCTGATTTCCTCGGCGACGGCGGCGATTAAAATAACAAACTTCTCAAACGGCGACGAGAAGATTCAAAAGGGACAGCTACTGGGCTATGCTTCTCCGATAAACAAGGACTCGTCAGCGACCAAAATGGACGAAGTCAAGGAAAATCCGACCCGCACGGGGCCAATCGCCCCCGACAAGAGAACAGCAAAATCGTACTGGTATCGGAAGCCCGAGTTTATAAATGGCCAGACGCACGTATCAGAGCTCTGCCTAGCAGGGGACCCCATCTCACCGGCGGACATAATCGACCCTTCCGACCGAACGCCTGAGCCGCACACTCAACCAGGATCGTACCTGAATTTCGATATCGCCCGGGGCCCGAATGGACAGCCATGGGCAGAGCTGATCGAAGTTGTACGGAAAAACCAAAATGCATTCACTCTGGACGGCAAGCCGGGCACGATCAACGACGGGACCAAAATAGCGATCGAGACGGGCGAAAACCCACTTCACGCCGAACCTCTCCGGCCAGTGGGCCCAGAAAAAGCAGAGGTGCAGCGAAAAACGATAAAGCAACTTCTCGAATGGGATGTAATTGAGCCTTCCAATAGCCCAGCCAATTACGCAGTGGTTCTCGTGAGACAGAACGGAAAATGGAGGTTCTGCATCGATTACAGGAAACTCAACGAGGTCACGACAATGGATAACTACCCAATGCAAAGGGTTGACACCATCTTTCAAAGCCTGGGCGGGTACAAATTCTTTTCCTCACTCGACGCCGCCAAAGGCTACCATCAGATCGAGGTGAAAGAAGAAGACAGATGGAAAACAGCTTTTGTGACGCAGGAAGGGCTATATCAGTACAAAAAAATGCCGTTTGGCCTGAAATGCGCCCCGGCTGTCTTCCAACGTTTCATGGACAAACTACTCGGGAGCATGCGATGGCAATGCGCCCTGGTATACATCGACGATGTGATAGTATTCTCACACTCGATGGAAGAGCACGCCTCGCACATTGAACAACTTCTCACGGCGGCCTCCCGGACAGGCCTCAAGTTTTCCCCCGAAAAATGCCACTTCGGATACGAAAAGCTCGACCTCCTGGGCAGAGTCATCTCAAGGGAGGGAATAGAAGTCAACACCCATCGAGCAAAAGCCATCCTCGATCTGGACAGACCAAGGAACATGGAACAATTGTTTCACGTTATCGGACTTTTCGGCTTCTACAGAATGTTCGTCTTCGGATACGCCAAGCTGATGAGCCCCATCACGAACCTGACAAGGGGAAAGAAGATCACGAAAGCTGACGCCTCGTGGAAAAAAGATCCAATCGAGTGGAACGCCGAGCAACAAACATCGTTTGAAACCATGAAGCGGATCCTCTCGAACCCGCCTGTCCTGGCCTACCCCGACTGGAAGAGGCCCTTCATCCTCTACACAGACGCATCCAAGGAAGGCTTCGCATTTGCCATCCACCAGATCTTCGATAAAACTGACAAAGCCGAAAGCTGTCCAGCCGTGCCCGGAAAGAACGAAGAACTGCAGAAATGGATACACGCCTTGGAAAAAGATGCACTGTGGCTGCCAATAATGAACAAACTGAAGACAAGCGCCCAGAAGGACGAGCACTACAAGCTGGAAGACACGGGCACTCTGTGGATCCTGACAGACCACGGTAGAAGACTGTGCGTGCCACAACAGATGATCCAACAACTCCTTCACGACTGCCACGACTCCCTAGGACACCCAGGCTTCCATCGCACTTGGTCGCACATCAAAGACCAATTCTGGAGGCCAGGCCTCCACACAATTTGCAAAACATACATCGAGGAATGCCCATCGTGCCAAAAGACAAAGGAATCAAGGCGGAAAGAGGGGGACATGGCGACACGAGAAATTCACCCGATCGCCTTCTACTCGATCGCAATGGATTTTGTCACTGGCCTACCACCCTCAGGGCCCGATAAGAGTGACTGCGTTCTCACGATCGTTGACCTTTTCACCAAGGCTGTCATTCTCATCAAGACCACGTCAAGCTACACTGCCGAGACAACCGCGGAACTGTTTCTCCAAAACGTGGTTCGAAGAGGATTCCTTCCCCGGGAAATCTGCTCCGACAACGACAAGGTCTTCATCGGCCGCTTCTGGACACATCTCACGAAGTTGCTAGGCATCCAGCTGCTCTTCACCAGCCCGTACCACCCACAGGCGGACCCCGCAGAGCGCTACAATCAAACAATGGAGTCGATACTGAGGTCCTTATGTTGGAGCGAGCCGGACACATGGGCCGAGAAACTCCCGTGGGTGGAGCTCGCGATGAATTCGCTCAAGTCGCAAACAACAAAGCACACCCCTTTCGACCTGCTATACACGTCCTTCAGCGGCCCTTTCAACCGCCTACTGGATCAATTACAGGAACAAAACAGAGTAGATGATGCGGAAGACTTTGCCAGTCTGGCGCAGCAACGACTGGAAGAGGCAAAGATACACATTCGAGACACGCTGGCCGCGTCGAAAATCTATTACGACCAGCAACACGAATCGCCGACAACCTGGAAGGTAGGCGACAAAGCGCTCATCTCGCTAGAGCGTCGCCCCATCAGATCCATCAACCGTTCAAAAGTTTCTGCCAAGATGCTGGGACCATTCGAGGTGCTCGAAGTGGGGAAGAGAAGCTTGACTCTCAACATCCCAAAACACATCAACATCATGAAGCGCATCAGCGTCCAACACGTCCAGAAATGGAAGGACGACTCCCAATTCAACAGAACCCCACGCCCCGAGCCAATCGACATCATAGACGGGCAAGAATTGCTGGAAGTCGAGAAGATAGTTGGAAGACGATTGTTTGGGCGTCAAAAGCTAGTCCAGTACAAAGTTCACTGGAAAGGTTTCTCTGACAACGACGACACATGGGAGTTCGCAGACGACCTCAAGGAGGACGGATGCCAGGAGGTCATCGACCAGTTTGAAAACCCACGACGAGCGACAACGGCTCTCGTCAATTCAGAGCTCATCGACCAGTTCGAAAACTCACGACGATCGACAACGGCTCTCGTCAACTCAGACACCGAGATAGAACGTCCAATCGCCTTCGAATCTCGCGTCACCAGGTCCTACGAGAAGAACTACGAAGCTCTGGAGCTGGAACTGGCGTGCCTGACGTGGGCTGTCCTCAAGAGCGAGCGCTACCTCGACGGCTCCAAGTTCACCGTCGTGAACGATCATCTGAACTTCAGATCCATCCTCGACTCGTCGACTCCCACGCTGTACAGCCGACAGATCAACAAGTTTCGCATGCTCTTGCAACCCTTCCGGTCGAACATGACGATCGTCTACAAACCCGGATCAACGCATCACAACGTCGACGCGCTCTCGCGCCTCACTCGATCGACCTCGACGAAACACGACACCGTCGCAACAGAGACGCCTGCGACTGTCTAGAGGGTGCGATGTCGGAGCTCCGGACCTCGTCGAGCTCGACTCGTTCGTCGAACGCCAGATATATCTATGCCATAGGCGTAAGTAGCAATAAAACAACTTATCCCGTACCTTCGCCATAACAAACTAACTTTGTAAATCAGCGTAAATTCCAGATCATGTCGGAAAGCTTATATAACCACAAGAAGCCTATTCTGAGTACTGTAGAACCGTTCTGCAGTCTGTATAGGACGTTTAGTCAGATACCTGATTTATTGCCGACCTCAAAAATCTGTCTTGGTCAATTAATAACTTCAAAAGTTGCTAGAAACAGCAAATGCGTATCAAATCTTACAAGAAAGCCACCGTTATGAAGAGCTAAGCTAGCGCTTTTGATTGATATGGTTTACGCTTATCACAGGCATGTATGACGCGTAAGTTATATATCTACGTCTGGTGGTGTGTTGAGTGCACTCGTGCGGGGTTAGGCGTCCCCAACTTTTCTGAGCCACGGTAGTAGGTGTTCACTGCAGCCGATGTAGCTGCGGCTGGCCGCGATCGCAACCTGGAATTGAACCTTAAGAATAAAATTAAACTAATATTGATACCGTATGTGCTAGAGTGGTTCTTGTCCGGCACGTGCTACCGTACAGCCAGCCCTGGCATGGCCATTTGCATGGAGGTCGTGGATTTCGCCAGGAGGAAGGCACCGGGCGTGTTTGTGAAGTGAGGAGCTCTACTAACCTTACCGTCCTTCAGCAAATTTGGACTGCTGATTTGAATAGAGGTTTTCAAGACAGGGTACAAGCGAGAGCAGGACAACACTTATAAGACAAGCTAATCATGCGTGAGTACAGCAGACTCTTCAACGAAAATACAAATCTTGGCCCTGGAGGAAAGAAAAGAACAGTTGACTTTTCGAGTCCTCTTCTGGGGTACTGGAGAAGTATTGCGAATTTGTGAAGTGGACGACATGAGTCGACCAGATTAGCGCCCTTGGAAGTGCTCCATCGCACTTAACTGCTGTTCGTTCTCTTCAAGATGCGATGCGCACAAACAAAGGGCCTGTCTATGCAAGTCGACTTTTGGCGATTCGAAGCAATTCCCGTTGATGTGATTTGTTGGTGCCAGACTGATATCTGTAGCACACTCCTTCGGTATCAGAGCTCGTACGAGACATGCCTTCGCCCGAAACTTCCGGGAGAAGGGTATGATCCGTCTCTCGACATACATGAAAGTGTACAAGGTCGGTGATATCGTCGATGTAGCAGTCAATGGAGCTGTGCAAAAGGGTATGCCACACAAATATTACCACGGAAAGACTGGTATAGTGTACAATGTCACAAAATCCTCAGTCGGCGTCATCTTCTACAAGGTCGTTGGCAACAGATACCTGGAAAAGCGAGTCTCAGTCCGTGTAGAGCACGTCAAGCACTCCAAGTGTAGAGATGACTTCTTACGACGAGTCAAGGAGAATGCACGAAAACAGAAGGAGGCCAAAGCTAATGGCACGACTGTACAGCTGAAGAGGTTACCCGCGGCTCCGCGAGATGCGCGTGTCATCAAGACAGAATCTAACCCCGTCGAAACTCTTCACGCTGTTGCATATGGTATGTACCATATCATTGACTTTTATTGTATAGTATTGACGAATTTCAGAAACCACCATTTGAATGTTCTTTGGTTCATGGCTGGTCGCATGTTGCATTTCACGAACTCGGTTGCGCTATGTAAAATTCAATATTGCTATAGCACAATTCTTCTCTCTTTCGCTTTGTTGCCAAGTCGAGTTCACAAACTCATTCCTTGCTTGTGCATAGAATTTGTCTCTGTGTTGTGCGTGCAACTGAGGGCGGATCACAAACGATTGCGCTGGCGCGATTCAGGATGAAATCTAATTGCGAGAGTTTCATTAGAATATCTTTTCAATGTTTGGGAGAGTGTTTTGAGCTTCCCAGCTTACTACTGTTGCCGATGACTATTACGCTCAGATATGCAGTTCCTACCTGGATGCAACCTAACAAATTGTGCAAGATCAACCACAGATCCATGCTTAATATTCCCTTCACATCAGAATGCACATTCTAGGCCTGGCCTGTAGTAGTTCTGCAGGAGGATGTGAACAGGTGTATGTACCTATAGCTAGCTATGTATATGTACGATATATATAATACCTGTCATGGAATTCGAAGCACTGGCCATGACGTTTGTAGTACTAGTGTTCACACCTGTCCAGCTGCTGGACAGCCCACAAGGCAAGTGGCCCTGTGGCGTAACCATGAACGTCAGCGTCTCGAGTTCAGCCAAAATTATTAATGGCGCAGTTGATTCTGCTTTGAGTGTTCAAAATTATTTCGAGTATGGTACAAACATATCGACAGTTGACCTGTCGCCGCCCTGAAACACAAATCGAAACTAGAACCACTCTTGAATCCTGCAAGAATCTCGATTCTCGACATTGAGAGTTCTTCCTGCAATCAAATCGTGGCCGACAAGGTTTGCCCATGAATGAGCGATCATGACGTCCGTTCAGATGTAGAACGAATTAGTGCGCCAGACTATGTGTCACCACCACCGAAAAGGCTCATACCAGCGGCGTCTTCGCACTTCATTGCTGGAGGGTAGGCAGATGCAAACGTCGTGATAACAAATGCTCAAAGTCTTAGTGTCGCTGGAATCACCGGTGCTCTGATAACTTCGCCTCTCGATGTGATAAAGACCAGGCTGCAGAGTGATTTTTACAAGGACCGCCTAGCATCCGTCAAGCTTACAGCGAATGCTAGTTTGCCTCGCAAAGCACTATATCATTTCACCGACACATGCAAAATGTTGGGGTATGTTACAACATCCCTGTCTGATTCTGTCGTAAATTGACACTCACAGCGAAATCTACAAGATTGAAGGACCTAAAGCTCTCTTTCGCGGATTAGGTCCCAATCTAGTCGGTATCGTGCCTGCAAGGTCGATCAATTTCTTTGTGTATGGCAATGGCAAGAGGATTATATCAACACAATTTAATGGGGGACAAGAGAATGCATACGTCCATCTCACGTCCGCTGCTATAGCGGGCGTTGCTACATCTACAGCGACCAATCCGATCTGGTTGATCAAGACTCGCCTCCAGTTGGATCGTAGTCCCACGGATCCAACTAAACCACTATATCGAAACTCTTTCGAATGCATCAAGCAGGTCTTGAAGAATGAGGGTGTCAAAGGTCTATACCGAGGCATGTCTGCGTCATACTTGGGTGTTTCAGAAAGCACCATACAGTGGACGGCTTATGAGTATTTCAAGTCCTTGATCGCTCGGCGATCAGAAATAAGACGACAAGCAGGTCTGCCTGCAAATACGAGCACAGAGACTGCCATCGAATGGGCTGGGAAACTAGGTGCTGCAGCTACTGCCAAGTTGTTCGCTGCTGGGATCGCATATCCGCATGAAGTTGTTCGTACCAGGTTGAGGCAAGCCCCTCGGAATGGCACCAGTAAGTATACTGGTTTGGTTCAATGCTTCAAGCTCGTCTGGAAAGAAGAAGGGCTAGCTGCACTATATGGTGGCTTGACAGCTCACCTGATGCGCGTTGTTCCTAATGCTGCCATATTGTTTGGTACATATGAGCTTGTAATGAACCTTCTCCAACGAGACCCGACCGATTAGAGTGCTTCGGGGCTTTGTAGCTTCGCTGCTTTGTATATAGAAAACATTGCATAGAAATGTATTAGCATATGAAGGCGTTGAGATGGTTAATCTTTGGCTATATTATTCACCATTCTCTCAATTCTCTAGTGTTTCTACGATGATATTCATGCTCTCCAAGAGTTCACGGTATGTCTTATACAGATGAGCTGAGTAGGACAGCTTGAGAGCATGGACAGTTGTAACAAAAGCTCGTTCGGGTTCAGAGGATCTCAGATATATTTCCGAGGTCAATTGTAGTAACATAACTTGACGACGACATTCATCTCGAGGCGTGGCATTCCCGATAGATGGTCGAAGGTATTTATTCAACATTTCTTCGGCTTCAGCCAAAAGTCCTTTCTGAATATACCGGCGTACTCGTGGTGCAATCGTCAGCGGATCCCGCTTGATATCTTGCAACTCCAGGAGCAGATCGGATTCGGTATAGCTTCCTTCCTGTAGTCTGAACGCTGCATGTTGAGTTAGCCATATTTTATGAACGTTGTTGTTCCTGAGAATGGCTTTGTCTATGGAGTTCAACAGAGTCCTGGCCTGCACTCGCATACCTTTGAGGAAGAGGTCCTGAGCGACGACACATCGAACACGAACACTGGCTACAGACTCGTTGCTTGTAAGTAACTCTAGGCGCGATAATCTTAATGTCAATCTTGCCAATTGCTCATTGTCTAGCTCCGACCAGTTTGCATATGCCACTAACAAAGCATTGGTTGAACCGCTTCTTGAAGATTGACTTGTGTTCAACAGCTTCGAGAGTGTTTCAGGCACCAGGTTCGACGGTGTATTGTAGGCATTGTCCATGTAAGAGCTTGCCATCTCAAGAGATGTCGGTTTTCGCTCGGTGTCGCGATTGGAAGGTATATGCATTAACCAGGCTTGATCTATGGATAACTTGTGTTGTTCAACATCCTGTAACCATGACAACGCAAACTCGAGACAGGAATGATCGAGATTATCGCGTGCCACATCAATTGCTTCACATATACTCCAGAAGGCTTCTCTGTGACAATCGAAATCTGCTTGTAGGAGAGCTAGACGAAGTAACGCATACTGCTGACTGGGTAGATTCAACTGTGTACCCAGGTAGTCATGATATCGATGTAATTGACTCACGGCGTTCGTCAACTCACCACTCCTCCAGGCCGCGATGAAATTGTTATACACGCTTGTTGTCTCAACGTCTGAAGAAGTGGGTGATGCGAGGACATTGTTTGAGATGGTATCGTGCCCGAGACATGAAATTTGAACAGCAGCAACCTCCACACCTTCTGACGAGCTAGTCGCTGCTCGAACAGGATCATTGGGAATCAGGCTACCATATGTCTTCCAAGCTTGAAACAGGCTCGTCCATCGTTCTAGAGGCATATTCTTGACAGCCAGTGTTACGGATCGCACGAAGACGCCAAGAAACGACGAGGGCTTCAAAATATTTGTAGCTTTGACACAATTTGATACCACATTGAAGTGTTCTATGAGTGATTCCTTTGTCTTGATGCTTCTCAACTATCTTGAATCAGCCTTTTTCGCCGTAATGCCGGACAAACGGACCACAGCGATGAGTCCCAGAGTTGGTGATTCGAAAGTCGTAGATTGGATGACCATGTGCAGGGATTGAGGGATGTGCGCATTATCCTGGGCGCAGGTATCACGAGCCTTGATTATCAGTGTCGTGCAGGTCCAGCTTGAGGCATTACCGTGATCAAATCGTGACATATTCGTAGACAATGTGAATTCGATTCAATAGTACTTTCGTTCGAAGTCAGACTATGAATGATTGTGATGCTTAGCAGATCAAGTCCAACAACAGACACCATCTGTCACATGTTGCAGTCGAGAGGCGCTTTTCATGCACTTATGCGATCAGTCGTGACACAATCGAGATCACGTTGGCACACAAAGATCCACTGCTAAAGACAATCTCTCGCCATGTAACACTTTTGAAGTCGATCTACCGGTACTAGTACAACTGCGGATGGTTTTGTGGGGCCGTTATGCAATTGGACCCTTGAAACCTCGGGGTTCCCCCTGCCAACCCACCTTAAAACCACTTTCTCCCTAGTTAGATAGCGAAAGACATTCACCCGCGCTCACGATAATCGCAGTACAAGTCAAATGCATGTTGCTGTGCGTTGATGTTATAGACCGGAACAATCGCTACGGTACACTGGTAACAACTACTGCTCCAGCACGAGATTGTGTACTGACGACTTATACGCATACTTTGGTACTAACCGCTTTGTGCTCGATAATCATATACTTCGGAATAGCTGCTCTGAAGGTTGCTCGATCGGGCTGTGCAGAACGAGCCTCTTGACCACAACAATCGAGCGGCCGACATTCTGACTTGTCTGCATGATCTGTACTTGAGCATCGCTGCATGAGCAAGGATACACGACAGCAGTAAACTGTACTGTGCGTACAGTCGGTCAATGCCAAATCATCGTATTAGTCCAGTCGTCGCTCATCCTCAGCGTGCTGAATGAATCTATAACAACTCTCAAGACAAGTGACTGGCAACATTTCTGGCTCTTCGTGTCCACCGGAGCTGCTAGGGATCATGCAGTCACTGAGCTGCAATTGCGTATCTACTGGCAAGTGCGAGGCACAAAAATTAACACACTTCTGAGCACGTCAGCATCAATGTCATATTTCATAAAACTTTGGTACCGTGGATAAGAACTTGCGAAATCCATTTTCTGATATATCGGATTCGTTGAAACAAGCACCAATGCCTACCAGGCAAATCAAATTGTGCTCAATTTCGTGCCAGTGAGAGTTCAGGTACAGGATTACAGCGTATGCAGATGCTCCGTTTACAATCAGGCTGGCAGAGCGTGTCTGGATTCGACTTGCTTCAAGCACAGTGGCTACATGTGCTTCGGACGTTTCACTACCAGGGATAAGCGTAGTATGGTCGATACGACGTCTTCCAGAACAGATGAATTGATGATACGTCAAGGGCTCCTTCAATGCGACATGCCAATAAATCTGACTCAAGTTTCCAATGATGATAGCCCTATCCTGTCGTGCGAATAACTTTGTCAAGTACTCCAAGCTTCCTTGAGCTATCGATGTCTTTGAGATCAAGCGGCCAGTCCAAACTCCAAGTTCACCACCTAAGAGTCAATGATAGTACAAGTATCATCTTTACTGGAAAGTACCGTCTGGAAAAACAACTAGCATATGTTTGTGCTCCGTTGTCTGCATAGTAGCCATCACAATAGTGTGAGGCATGATATTGTGCTCATCAGTTTGTTCCGGAAGACGTATGCTCTGAAGACCTAGATTTGCAAGTCTCGCAGCGATTTCCTTCGACAGAAGCTTAGTCAAGGCAAACCAAAGACTGTCATTGTAGAATTCAGCTGCATGACTCGAGAGAGTCTCAGTGGCACGAAACATCTTGTAGTGATATCTCTTGTCTGGTTGACTCTTGATACGTATGGAATCGTCGTCCGCCATGCAAAGATCCAGATCCTCCAGATTGTACAATTTGAAAGGATCGAAAGGCCTCTTATTGGAAATGTCTCTATTCCTCGGACGAAACATCGTGAATCGTGAACAGATTGCCAGCGAATTCTCGAATAGCTCCGCCAAGAAGCTTTTATTGGCACATGAGTACCATTCATACTAGGCCAAGTAGGTTGAGCAAAAGATGCAATTTTGGGCTTCTCTGGCTGATGTTGCATATGAGAAACCGTACGCAAGCAATTGCGCAGCATTGATCTACATGTGCTTCTTATCAACAAGCACTCTAACGATAAATAGGTATGCGACACATCTTGTCAGCGTGCAGCTGTGCTAAGTTCACCTCCCCGTACTCATTTGCCTTCAGGAGCGAGACATGACAGATTGTGTGTCTTGAGTCCAATCTTGATCTCGAGCTCTGTTTTCAGCTTACATGAGCAATTGAGAATAACCAGGTGAAACACAAGATTCCAAGCTGCATTTTGAGTAAGAACCAGGGCAACGAATCAGCGCTTCTAAGATGATTTCCACTTTCGGCAGCTGCAGAATGATTAGATTGGTTGATTCTGGGGTTCGAGCTCTTCACAAGCTCGATTGACAAATGCTATAGCAGGAAAAACTAGAGTGAGGGTATCAGCTCAATCATAACAATTGTGGTTTGCAATACCAAATAGCACTTAGTTTCTATATATCCTACGTTACAAAAACTGTGTCATGGTCATTGTGAAATCCCGGGGCGGTGTTTTGCTACACAGGAACGTGCACACAAAAATACATGAACCTGAAGGACAACCCACCCGGAGTCACTGTTCTCAGGATACCCGACCGAGCAAGCAGCAGGCTGCTTGACAATATGTCATCACAAAGAGGAACAGGAGCACTTCCACACTTATTTGTGGTCTGATACGAAGTAAGGCACAAGCTCAAGAGTATTTGTACACACCACGTAGCAAGGAAGTCAAGCACTCCACTTGCAGATTCATTCACTCGCTGGTCTGCTAGCTAGGTAGTTCCAGATCAAACGGCCTGATCGTGTGCTTTGACGTCATCGAGCGTTCAAGAGGCTCGACTAATATCTGGCATCTGAATGTTGTGGAGAATCAAACCAGGATGGCTGACAAGTTGCAAGTGAGACTCCAAACTTGCACAACGGTAAGCAGACGTCAGACTGTTCCGGTACACTGATCAAGCAGTATGGATGGCTGCAGTGCTTTCAGTGATCACTTGCTGCCTACCTTAGGAAACATTCCAAGGTTGCGTGTGTTGGTTAGTACATAACCGCGCAACCCCGTCCATCGAGTAACCACTCGGGCACCTGGCAGCCTTGAAACCGTGGACCATCAGCCGACCTCGCACTCGGTGCAACCGTTAGTGGCGTCGGGCGGTGTGACAGAACGGATGTCTAGGCCCCATCATCGAGTCATTTCAGATTCCTCACAACGCCTCGCGACGTCACATTCCTGGCAGTTGAACGGTTGAAAACAGAACGTTGCCCACTCTTCTTTTCTGTAGAATATTGTAAAAGATCCTATCAAACAGGTCTCTTCAGAATTGCCATACAGCACAAGATGCAGGCATTCAGAGCGCTATTTGCGATCCTACCTTTACTACTAACGGCTGGCGCACTCGTCATGTTGATCCTGACTGTGCTAGCTGGAGCGACGAATTCCAATCCTTTGAACAAGTTCTTCTATTTATCTGCAGCGGTCACCGTTCCTGGTCAGACAAGTCCTGACGGCATGCTTCACTGGACAAACTACAACTACTGTGGATCTCAGAATGGCGAGAATGTCGACTGTGGCAGCAAGCATGCCGCTTATGGTTTCGCTCCTGCCAGACAATTAACAAATCCTTCGCCAGCTGTCCCCACTGCGGCTGTGACCCACGACAAACGCTCATACATTACCTCTAGGGTCTACTTCTCTTTCTTGCTTATTGCGACATTCTTCACTTTCATCGCCATGCTTGCATGTCTTGCAGGATTCTTCGGAAGGATTGGATCCATAATTGGGTTGTTGGCCTCCATGGCTGCATTTACTTTTACAGCTATCGCTGCCTCTCTAATGACCGTGGTCTATGTTCGTGGCAGGAATTATTTCCGCAGTGGTGGTATCACAGCACATGTCGGTGTTAAACTCTTCGCCTTTATGTGGGCTGCGGTAGCATGTCTTTTCTTATCGTTGTTCATCTTCGCCATTGGCAGTTGCATTCCAGGCGAGAAGTCGAAGAGATCTCAGCGCCGACGCACGACATCCTATCAGGAGAAGCCTCTGGTCAATGACACTGAATCATTCGTACCTGTACAAGCTGCGGAACCCGTCTATGTCGCCCCAGTCGTAGAGACCGAACACAGCGTATACACGAACGACTTGCCTCGATCATCTTATGAGCGAGTCACCAAGCCTGAAGTCGCTCCACCTATTGATGGACTTCACACTACGACGGACCGTGGCTACGAGAGTACAGGAACTGGGGCTACGTATGTACGATAATACACTGGCTCATTCGCGATATATCCGCCTGTGAATGCCCACATTAGCTACTAAGCATAATCTAATTAATAATTCTACAATCATACGGACATTATAACCGGTTAAGTCCTGCTTTTCGTGAGCCTCTTGTGCCAGAAGAATACAATAACAGAGGTATGTCAAGAATTCGCTTACTAGTGACTCAACTTCTACTAGTGATACGACTTTTGGTATCTTATTTTGTATCATGCAGCGAAGGACAAGTCCTAACCTCCAAATTCCGAACACCGTTTAATGTAGCGTAGCAGAACACAATACGGTCACAATATGGTCCCAGTATAACAAGCTAGTATCAATTGTTTTAATCAATACCACTAGTATCATTTCCGGTTGAGCATTATCACGATCTCCAATACCTTTTTAGGACTAATATCTATCTATTACAGGTAGAAAATACAGAGTATCTGAAGAACGGCTAGATACAATCATATCAAACTTTTTTGTAGTAGCATAATATATACATTGATATAGAATTTTTTACAGGATAGTAGATTAGCTATCTTGATTTCTGCTAGAACTGTACCTATCATAGATATATCTAGACATAACTAACTAACTTGCATCCGGGCATAGCAGCATGACCTAGCATTCTAGAATCCCATTTAAGTGAGGAAGAATGATATGCATTAGCAAGAATAGCTAAAGCTACTAAAGTACGTCTGAGGCATACAAAGTAAATATACTGTGACCTCATCTTTACCTACCATTTTAGGCTACTGCTATAGCACTTTTACCTACAAATACTTCTTATATACCGGGATCATATCCAAGTTCTAGTAAGGCATAATTCAAATTACTGTCTTAGCTTCCTGGCACGGTGTGTTATATAGCTTATCACGTTTTACTACAAATACTGTAGTTCTCAAAGCTCATATATCTACAAATGAAATAGTGTGCCTCTAAATAGTATACTTTCCTCAAGAAATGTCTACTTAATAATGACTAAAAGGTTAGACGACTGAACATGCCTAGCTAGAGATACAGATTGCTCTAGAAGGAAGTATATAAGTATACACTGTACTCTCATAAATGCAGTATTCTTGTAGCAGGTATGAAGTTTAGCTAGACCTGGCAACCGAACCGACACCCGAAAGGTTCGGTTACGGTGGGACCCGTAACCGAACCTTTCGGGTTCGGTAGCGCCACAATTACGGGTGTTTCGGCCGAAACCACCGTAACCGACACCCGTAAGCCGGTCGAGTTACGGCCGAAACGTCATCTCTACCCGGAATCTCGTATGACTTGCATACGAGATAGGAGTGCTCTTACGAATCCACACGACGTGTAGCTGGCTCGACTTCACACGGCTTCACACGAAACCACACGAATTGGCACGAAGTTGAGCTGGCTCGAATCCACACAGATTCACACGAATCCACACGAATTGGCACGAATTGGCACGAAGATGAGCTGGCTCGAATCCACACAGATTCACACGAGACCAGACGAGCTCGCACAACCTCGAAGCTGGCTTGAATTCACATGAATGCACACGGATTCGCACGACTTTATAGCTTGCTCGACTTCGCACGAATTCGTACGAAACCACATGGATTCGCACGAATTCGCACGACTTTGAAGCTTGCTTGACTTTGCACGAATTTGACGTGTAGCTGGCTCGAATCGGCACGGCAGGGCACGAACAAAGTTGTATGACATGTTGGCTTGCTTTCACAGAAGCAAAGCGCAATTGTCATAGTTTGTACAGTGGCTCACCCGTAACTTGACCGTAACTTTGTTACGGTCGGGCCAGTTACGGGTCCGTTACGGGTTCGGTTACGGTACGGTTCGGTTGGGCACGTGTTACCGTAAGTTACGGGTCCGAGCCGGTACGGGACTACCGTAACTTACGGGACTTTCGGCCGATAGTACGGTTCGGTTGCCAGGTCTAAGTTTAGCATATTACCTAGAAAAAGAATGCGCAGAAGTATGACGATTGCTCTAAAAGTTTACTCAAGGATAGCACTTTCTTTCTAGTATAGGCTGTATTTGGGTACAATTGTAAAGAACTACTTATATCTATTGAAAAGTGCACTATGAGTAGACATGGCCAACCGACCGGGTCCCGGTCCGGGATTTTTTCCCGGTACGTTTGACCGGGCCGGGATCACGGTCTAATCCCGGTATGTATCTGCAAATTCATCTGGTGACAGTATAGCCTGTATTCACAATGAGAAGATTTGATTGTCACCGCATATGGTAAGTTAACGTTGCGCAAAGTCATGTGAATTCAAGCTAGTCTCACGCCGTGTACATCTGTGTGAATTCAAGCGAGCTTTACGTCGTGTGAATTCGTGTGGTTTCTTGCGAATCTGTGCAAAGTCGAGCCAGCTCATCTTCGTGCCAATTTGTGTAGATTCGTGCAAATGTGTGAGGATTTGAGCCAGCTCATCTTCGTGCCAATTCGTGTGGTTTTGTGCGAATCTGTAAGGATTGGAGCCAGCTACAGGTCGTCTCAATTCGTGTGGTTTTGTGCAAATCTGCGTGAAGTCGAGCCAGCTTCAAAGTCGTGCAAAGCCGTGCAAATTCGTGCAAATCCGTGTACATTCGAGCCAGCTTCTATCGTGCAAATTCGTGTGGTTTTGTGCAAATTCGTGTACATTCGAGCAAATTCGTGTACATTCGAGCCAGCTTCACGTCGTGCGAATTCGCGTGGTTTTGTGTGAATCCGTGTGAAGTCGAGCCAGCTTTAAAGTCGTGCAAAGTCGTGCGAATTTGTGCGCATTCGAGCCAATTCATCGAGTCAATTCGAGTCAATTTGAGGTAAGTCAAGCCAAGTCGAGCCAGCTTCACAAAGCTGCAAAGATTCGAGCTAATGTCGTGCCAATTTGAGTCAGCTGTGGTAGCTGCGCACAAGTCAATTTAGGTAACTAGTAACGCGTTTTGAGGACTAATTAGCACAACATGACACCTGACAAGGCTTTAGATCTATAATACAAGGTAATTGTGCACGGATTTCTCTAACCGGGATCCCGGATCCCGGTTGGTTGGCCATGTCTAGCTATAACACAGCTATAATTTCAAAGTATCTTAGCAGTGCAATACATGATATAGTACCTAAAAGAGCACAGCTAATTGCAACAAGTAGTTACTGTACATTCCTGCAGAAAAATATTTCTAACAGTCTTGATAGCAATTTTAGGCTTATATATAGCAACTAATTTTCTATGATTCGAGCTCTAAGTATGAATACCTCTCGTAAATTTAGCTTACAGTAGCTTGCATAAAAAGTTAAATAATATACATTAATCTTCCTGTAATTATACATGAGAGTAGTTGCAATTTCAGTTTATATTGATTGTAAAAAGGCTCTATATTTCTATGCTCTACGAGTTTAGCTATAGGTGTATGACCTAATAAAGACATTGCACAGAAGTACAAATTAAGTTATACAGAAAGATGGCTTATATATAGTCAAGTACTGCAATACAAGTTGTCTAATGCTTATATACTTTTCTTCCTTTTGTTAGTTACGTGATTCTTATCATAGATATTAAAGTTTGGGCCATATATAATCATTGATAAATAGAAAGGCTTCTATAGCTGCAGCTTGTGTAAATCTACTAAAATTCTAGGTCATTAGAATATTTGCAATAACTATATCAAAACCTTAGCTTTTTATATATGTTTGAAGATCTAAGACCTGTAGAGAGGATATAAAACCTTAGCTATCGTTACAAACTAGTACTAGTAGAACTTGTTCTAATGTTATCAACAACCTATAGATAAAAGAACGCAAAGCTTTAATGTAGATATTGTGGTACTAAGATTCTATAATGTAGAACGTGCTCTGGCGTTACAGTCCTGCCTCTTTTCTAAGTTATTATGAGCTAGAATTAGCAAAAGTAGATAAAAGTCACGGAGAAAGTACATTTCATTTACTCTTATTACTCATTAGTCCTATACCTCAGACCCTTACCCATCCAGACTGATGCCTGACCGCTGACCGCTGATAAGGGTCAGGGTAAATCTCTAGATATTCTGCTGATATAAGGTCATTATGTAGCAGCATGACATGCTTATATGCTAAGGTAAAATACTCTATTTGGATATTTAGATAAATGTAAATGACCTGTTGAAACAAGATAGAAGAATATCAATACTCAATTAAAGAAAGCTCAAACTATATTAACAACTGCTTAAGAAATTGCAAGATCAATTAAAGTAAGTCTACACACTAATGCCAAGTATCACAACAATACTAAACCTGCTATAATAAATAAAATCTTATAAGCTTTACTTAAGGTACTTGACTTACTACTAGATGATATTGCGTGCGGTAAGAAGTTCATGTAATCTGTAGATACTAGCTCCAGAGCCTTAGAATTACTAAGTAGTATTAATTCTTGCCTGAAACTACGCCTGTAGTGTTGTGCTATTGGACTAATCATAACATTCTTAAGAATACGGTTCTTATATCCTCTAGCTAGACATTAGCTATTTTCATTACATCTATAAACATAAAGCTAAGATCTGTTATATCATATGATTTACCTGCAGCAAGTAATACTATAAACGTCTCTTTTCTTTGGTAGCTGCTGTATATACTAGAGATATTTTTTGTATCAAGGATCATAGAACAAATTAGATAAGCTCTCAAATCTACCTGCTGCTAACGTTGAGCTATGTTTTACTAGTAAGGCTTCTAAAGCTCAAACTAGTTGCAGAATAGTATTACTTCTTTTCTATCTCATAGTATAACAATATACTATAAAGGGACTCCTCTAAATGATACACGTGATATAAATATTGTAATGATCATTTGATAGCGTGCTATATATTGTCACAAAGTGATTCTTCTTATTGACTGTAACACAATGCTTTGAGTAGAGCTTACAAAGTTCTATACGTTGCGCAATTACCTAGAGCAAAAGAAGTTTTAAGATAGTACTGGCATGTGTACAAGGTGCTGTTGATCTATGACTACGTATTGAATATGAAAGTGGAAGCCTTATCACTAGGCAATCGCAAAACTGTTAAAGCTCGGGATACGCAATAATACAAGGTGACTAGTTAGTTCGATAGACAATAAGGTAGTATAAGTTTCAGAATTGAGGTAGGACAATCAGTCTCTACGATCGATTACCTACACAAAGACCACAACAATCCGTAAATGCAATCGCATGTGCCAAAATATATAGTGAGAGCAAAGATTTCTCTTATGGTCATGTAGTTACAGCTGAGCTGTGCATGTAGCGTTCGTGGGAGCAGACTAGCACACACATAGCCGAGGAGGTGCGGCGCTGACTCCTCAGCTGCACCACAATGTTCCTTGCTACCATAGGATGAAGCAAGATTGCACATGCTGATAAAGTCTACCGTAGCTACTCCTGAAGCATGTAGGGTTTCTAGATATCGCGCAGCGTTTTGGGCACACGAATCAGGTTTAAGTGCCCAGCTGCTATGATGATTCAACATCGACTTTGCAATTTGTGATCTTAACGAGCTACTTATCCTATCACTAGCCCTTCGGGCACACCTCTACTACTGCAACTATTGGCTGCTGGATTCGTGCGCTCAAATCATCAATTGTGACGAAAAGTAAAGCGCTGCCTGAAATCTTCTTAGGTATGCAGTCGATCAAGACTGTTGTCGTCGGTGATGGGTAAGTTGAGGACTGCACAAATGACCCACTGAGCCGCTCACTCTGAATAGGGCTGTAGGCAAAACCTGCCTTCTGATAAGTTACTCAACGAATGCTTTTCCTGGTGAATACGTTCCTACAGTGTAAGCTCTCCGATATAGATTGCTCAGCACTAATCTATAGCTTCGACAACTACTCTGCCACTGTCATCGTTGATGGACAACCATTCAGTTTAGGACTCTGGGACACTGCAGGTCAAGAAGACTATGATCGGCTCAGACCCTTATCGTATCCCCAGACAGACGTTTTCCTTATCTGTTTCTCTCTGATTAGCCCGCCATCATTCGATAATGTTATGTCCAAGGTAATACACATCGATGGCCTGACAGCTTTGCTATAACTGACTAGTGGTATCCCGAAATAGCTCATCACGCCCCAAACATTCCCATAGTACTCGTCGGAACGAAGCTTGACCTGCGAGACGATCCTGCAGTGGTTCAAAGGTTGCAACAGAAGCATATGCGTCCCATAAGCTATAACCAAGGTATCGCAATGTCGAAGGATATCAAAGCTGTTCGGTATATTGTCACTGGGTCTCGGTGTTGTCTTAGAGTGCTGACTGTTAGATACCTGGAGTGCTCGGCACTAAGCCAACAGGGACTTAAGGGTATCTTCGATGAAGCAATTCGGTGAGTGATTCACAATTTGCTAGTCACTCGCCTGACGATTTCAAGTGCTGTACTTTCGCCGCAAAGCATTAAGAAACGGGAGAAAAAGTGTTCTGCATTCTAGAACTGCTAGTGTGCTTACAAGTTGCATGGCCGCTATCCCATCGCTTATGATTGATTGCTTTTGTAATCTTACTGACATCGGCTGGGCGTATTATCAACGTTCTTGGCAGCACGAGAAAGCTACTTGTCATGCGATCTGGCACGTCTATTAGTGAACTATACAACTTTGTCAACGATTATGGTCACTGCCAATGCTGTAGCTCACCCAAGTCGAGACTTGCCTGTAAGTCAGACCAGTTCGTGAGGCCAGCAGTGTTTTCTCATTCCCATTAGGTACATGCTTGGCAGTGAAAGCTTGCTCGAGTATTTGCTTTGTTGGCTGGTCAAATCTGTTGTGCACATGAGCATTAGCAAGTCTTGTGAGATGATCGTTCTGTTGCGGCATGCTGTTATGATGCCGGTTGCATGACTGCCATAGCTTATGAGCTTGATACGCCAGTGAAGATAGGTTGGCGTCGGCATCCCTCATACCTCTTTCAGAAGATAGAAAGCCCGATTTATTTCGCTTGTAATATACGCTAGTTAATGGCAAACTGCAGGGTCAGGTCAAGTGACTTCTGGCCGAAATCATAAATGCTCGCATTGGAACACGCGCGATCAAATTGTGAGTCCGTCCTGGCTGTGTGATTTCGTTTGCGATTGCAATTGCAATTGGTGCATCACCTAGAAATAGCGCTAGGTAGCATGCCGAGATCTTCAAATATGCACAACTTCAGTGGCTGATTTCGTGGCATCATTCAAACAAAGAACTCTAACAAAGCGCTAAAGCTCAATCTCAAAAAGGCGGCTAGGCTGGTCGAGTTCCTGAAGTACCTAGTCACATGCGATCTCCTGCATACTGCTGGTTCAATTGCTAACTGTGAATGCATATGTTGAAGATATCTGGCACCAAGTCGAACACTACAAGCTCAAGCTTGCGAGACACTAAATTCCGATGTCATTTGGGGAGTTGAGAAATTACTCGACAAAGGACGCTCTCACACGCTTCAATAGTTCGGAGGGCAAAGCATACTTCATTCCTGATGGCTATGAACCAATACTGATAGCCCAAAGTCAACTGACAGACGAGATTAGAGGTGAAATTCGACGCACTACCGCTTATCTGCGCTTGCCAGTCGCCTTACACGAATGTCGTCTTCCGTCATACATAGTCACCACACGCAAGACCGCAAAGGACCAGATCCCCAGACTCGATGCCCTTGTTCCCGTCAAAAATCCTCCTAGGCCCCCAAATGCATTTATCCTTTATCGAAAGGCCAAACAAGCTGAAATATCTGCTCAGCATGAAGGCATTTCGAACAATGACGTGTCTCGTATCATTGGTAACATGTGGAAAGGAGAGACTGAGATGGTGCGCCAGGACTTCCAAAAGTGTGCACAAGAAGTAAAGTATCAACACAAACTTCGCTATCCGGATTACAGATACAGACCACGAAAGGCGATTACAAAAGGGCTCTCCACGAAAACGGCTGCAAATAGCAGTGAGTTCCGCATCACAACCGACAACGTAACGTGTGATTTTTCATCCGACGATTTTCCCTCCTGTAATCACTATACACAAGGATCTAGAACAGAAAACGATGAGCAATTATCCCGGCGTAACTTTCTAGAAGCTCGATACTGAAATACAACGAGAGCACCTCGGGCAGCAATCCCCGCTCGGGATACTTTTGTATAATTCGAGTATCGATGTTTCCATCTTTCTCGGAGCGGAACACAGTTGTAGGAGACACGTCAAAGTCCACAGACTTCGGATTCAGTTGCTATAGATACCTATACCCCCGTTTCAAAAGTATTTACGATCTCACGTGGTATTTCTGCTGTGCGAAACGTGAATATACTTTTGGTAGGATATTGTACCTACATAGGTATATATAGGTATGGTTCGTTACTGCACACGTGCGGAGAGGACATAAGGTATTCGATATCGTGCAGGTGCTTGATCACTTTGCTATGTGGCTGATGGCTTATGCTGTGTTGGTGTCATTTAGGAGTGCTTCTGGCGCTGCCAATTGCGTTTCAGGTTGTGGCGCTAAGGTTTGTTTTCACGAAGGCTCGACTCGAAGTGGTTGCACAACAACAAAGAGAACACGAGGACTGCTCAACCAGCGAATATATGATTGCCTCTCACATTGTGCTTGTATTGCGCATTCCTTGCAGGCAGATTGTAAGGTCAACCGGGACTGATCTGATCGATACTGCATCACAATATGGATTGTGCACGAAGTCCAATAATGGCTGATCATGGCACCGAAGTCCTACATTATCAGGAACTGTTTGGTCATCTCAAAGTCAGCTACATCGAGGAAGACACCCGAGAAAAGTGCGCAACCATCCCTGCAGCTCTTATTTAGTGTTGACAATATAGGGTTCACGATTAAACTCTTGCTAGAAAGGCTCTAACAGGTGACAGTATTTGAGGGTCATGTATGAAGCACTATCGATGAACAATGAAATTTACAACAAACGTAAGCATGCGGACCACTCAGTGACGTTCTAAATCTTGGCTCAGAAGATATAAACTCAAGGCATAAGAAAGTGCTCAAAAGCCGTAAAAAAGAGCTTTTGGCCACTCATGCAGCGCTGAAAGACATAATAACAATGCTCGTGAATGGTCCATCACATCGTAATGCAAGCTACATGTTTTGACTTCTTAGTGCGCTTGAGACTTGACAAGAGGTCCTCCGAGGCAGAATGTGCTCGTAAAAACAATGCCGAACTACAGGAATCGCTAGAACATCTGCACGAATTGCATTCCATGCGAAACAAGGTGAGTGCGCCAAAGACAATCATAACACGCACTAACATGAAAGCATTACGATCACGAAATGATGCAAAGCAGATTTACATCACTTAAGGCATCGAGATCAATCTATGCTGAATCGAAGCGCTTCCTACAGCATGATGTACTAAAGAAATCTAGTATGATAGAGCAACGAATTAAGAACATGAAAGAATCCTTGTCAAAGAAGGAGGTATTGCAGGAACAACGAAAGTTCATTGGTATGCCTTCTGATGCTCGACAATTGGGAGCACGAGAACACGCAAGACTGCAATTGCTTTCACGACTATTCAACAATTCTTACTGACTAGCCGTGTCTCAATTCAAGCTTCACAATGAACGGCGTCAAGGATCACAATCGATGTCCAGTTGTATGCAAAGCATTGTATCGAGCTATAAAATTTACGAATCACTCCTGTGATGTCTCAGTCGTGTTGCCGAGCTTCCAAAAGTAATTCGCGGCAAACAACATGCCATAATCAAGAACATTCGCATTTGTGTTGAGACACAAGACAACAATAACAAGGCGCGTCCTCCTCGAAATCAAAATCTGATGTGTTAGTGGTTTGACAGATGTGTTCGCGAACTTACCCATGAATCTTTATTGTTTGTTTTTGTATTGGTAGCTGGGTCGTAAGAAATTCACTTACTTTCAGTCTCTGATCGCCCTGCAACTGAATGACCTCGCCCATCTCGATATCTTTCACGATGGTCCCGTTGCAGGCAAAGTCCTTTTTCAGCGCCTTCAGGATGCGCTTCTGATCGAATTCGCGAGGAACACCCTGCACAGTTGTCAAGGTTTTTCGTCCATTTCTTTGTTGAATCCGTATGTCTAGTGCTATTAGAATGGCGTGAAGATCAAAGTTTGTCCGTAACGGTACGTATATAGTTCTTAGGTTGAGTCTCATCATCACCAGTATCTTTGAACGGATCTGCCACGGTTTAGTGACATTTCGGAATTTATAGCAATTGCGTACCAACAGTCTGAAAGTTTGTCACGATGTCTTCGGCGCCCATACAGTGGTAAGCTTGTAGAACGTTGTGAGACCAAAAAGAGAATTGAGAGAAATCAAGTACGAAGTCAGTATAACTTTCGTCAAGCGCAACACTGTATTACACCTCGCACCGATTTCAGAATCTTCCAAGCTTTCACAACTTACAGTACCATAAGCCAAGTGGTCCACGGGTATGCATAATTGTGGAGCTCCAATTCTGCGGTATGCATATGCTGCTTGGTTGGCTTCGCGAGATCCCGACATTTGCTTCGTTATGCTAGATCTCCAATACAGCTGTGGCTATGTATACGCCGACTACAAACACTTTGAATTTTGTTGAGAACAAAAGGTAATCCGTGATATGCCGGCGTGTCAATCGATGTCTATCTCGTAAGGTACTTGTCAACCCGGCCCGAAAGGGGAAACAGCCTGTCAGCGACGAGAGAGAATACTGCTGTGTGCTCGCGCATGAAGAAAATTACCAAAGGCTTCGCATGGACGTCGCGGAAGCTATCATAAGGTGGTACTCAACAAGCCATCTAGCTTTGTCCGAGGAGATCCCCTGGCCTCCCACCACTGCGCGCCAATGTCTCGAAGACTACTCAAGTTAGTTGTACGTAAGTGGATATTCAGTCAAGATGCACTGAAACCAGTTGTGTGTTGGTCACATCATCTACCTGTATGCATATGGTGCTGCACTTTTGGGCGCTGTAACACAAATTGTTCATCTTTAGGATTGTCCTTTGTTCGTCCTAGATACCTATAGACTTCCAGCAGATATAGAGACTTCGCTACCTTTAGTCGTGTTCAGCTCGATACGTACTTAGCTAATTATCATGATTCGTGTGTATCATTGTGGATATGCATATGGACGATAGACAGCAACGCAAACATGAAAGTGTATCCGTGCCCTGGGCGAGCTTAAGATTGATCAAAGGCATTTTGTCCATATGAGCTCGAAAACTTGAGATCATAATGACGCGCATGGTATCTGAGCTCGTTCGTGGACGGTCACGACTGCGTGAATCTAAAGCACTTTTTGACTGAGCACTATTCCCCACCGTGCGTCGACCTTCATCCTTGTTTCGAAGTTTCGTGTACTTAACAAGATCAAATCCTGTTGTACGAATGAAATAATTCTTCTGTTGTTCTTTGAGCAAACTTGGTGACAATAATTGGACTCATCTCAGCATCTCCGAGTGATCAAGCTCGCCTCTTATACATGGATGAATTGCTGCCACGTCTGATAGCCTCTGATGTATGGTGTGCGATTATAGCTCCCTCTGAACATGAGTTTAAGTCTTTAGCATGCTACAAGATGTCTATCAAATCGAGTTAAGCAAGTCGTTCAAAGAAGTAAAGACTTAGCTTCGTTCTTCAGACGTCGCTCACTTGCGGAAGAAGAAATCGGAAAATCTTTACAACGAGCAGCTCAAGCTCTACAGGAAACCTTTGTCCGCGAAGAGTTCCCATCGCAGTGAGATGTTTTTCCGGGAGGGATGACAACAGCACTAAACATATAAGGTCGTTTTCTTCTTCTTGCGTCGAGATCAGCCGACTTCAACACGCAGATGCAGACTGTTCATTATTCTTCGCGCGCAATTGTTCAGACCTTGCTGATGAGGTACAAGATCTTATCTGCTATGTATGGACACTTACATACCTCAGACACTGGACTGGAGTCGAGAGCTGGACAGGACACGCAAGAGCCTCAAAGACTCCGCCACAAAATCAGATCGTACACTCTTTGAGGCCGAAGCGTCCACGGACAAGGTAAGACGATTTTTTTGGCAGTTTCTACAAGCTAAACTTGTAGGCTAGGAACAAGTACGACACATTATTAGATGAATGGCATCGTGCACAAGGCCTTGATCACGGCAAGAAGGCGTCTTTCTCCTTCAAAGGACCGCGCAATTCTCTCACAGCAAAACAGATCGAAGACCTTAAACACCGACTCGATGTTGCGAACACTGATTGGCGCACTAAAGTGGATGCAGCGCAACAGCTGCGTCGTGAAATGTTGCAAGTTCTTCGGCCCGCTTATGTAGCTCGTTTTCTGGAGACGATAGCAGAGAGTGATGCACATATCGTGCTGCAGCTTCAGAGATTTGGTCCGTATATTTCGATACAATGGTCAATAAGCTCTAATACCTATCTAGCACGGTTGGCAGAGGATCTAAACTTGGGACGTGCTTCAGTTATGCAACCCCCCACAGCAGATCGTAAAGGCATGCATGATGCATTAGCAGAAATTTCTGTGGAATCTGATCTCAGCGCATATATTTGGAAATTTCTTGGTGTAGAGGGTCCTTCCGCGGCTACTCAGGTTGGTGTGACTTCATTGATCTCTGAGCCGCTAGGCTCAAAGCGGAACGCGGAGCAGGATGACAGTTACGTCAATGTACCAACACTGGATGTTGTAATTAAGCAGGATGGAACACAAGTTCCAAGATTGGTCATGACATGCTGCGAGGCATTGGAACGCTACGGACTTGATGTCGAGGTTCGAACGCATATTGTAGGCATGAATTGACGTTAATGTTATTAGGGCATATATCGACTATCTGCACCAACAAGTGTCATGGAAAGTGTCAGAGATACTATTTTGAGCGGTATGCGAACTCATATTGCCATATCCTGCTTATCGCACTAATTAAGTAGGAGATGCCATTGAATTCTCGGACAAGCCTTGGGATGTGCATGCGCTCGCTTGCATAGTGAAACAATTTTTCCGCGAATTGCCTGACACTTTGGTCCCGCAACATCAGCTGCAGACATTTCTTGGCGCAGCTACGATTGACGTGAGCCCGCCAACTGCTGTCAATGCCCTTACCAACCGTAGGAGGATGAAAACCAAAGACGAATTGCAATCCATCAGGCCGTCAATGATCTTCCAGATGCGAACTACTCCACTCTACGGTACCTTGTATTTCATGTATGCACAGCTGTGGATGTGGACAAGACTGACAAATCCAGCTGCGCAGGATAGAGTCACATGCAGCACAAAATTTAATGACTGCTAGCAATTTGGCTATAATCTTCGGGTAAGCTACCTAAAATTCGGAATCAAAAATTGATTGAGTCAGTCCGACGCTTACTGGGGGCTCTAGTATTCAAGATATGAAGTACGTTGCACACTCGTGGAGGCACTCCTTACCACCTTACTAACAATTGTTTAGCTCTGGTACGTCGTTAATAGAGAGCCTTTTGCAGAATTGTCACTTGCTTTTCGACGAGCATGAACTCTAGATGTAGTGCTCAAATGCATGCATGCTAGACTAGTTTAGTCTTGAGACAGCAGGACTAACATACGCAAAGTCCTTGTTCTTTTTTGAGCCAAGATGAACCTAGATACACGTGATACACACAAATTCGATACATATGAATAAGTGTGTCCAGGTACAGTTCTTAATTTTAACCATAAGCTGTACTCCAATGCCAAGAGCGTGACTTCTGTTCTGCAACAACAATAATGGGAATAACGCAACATGTCGCTTCGGCTCCAATGAACGGGACATATCGAACAATAAGAACCATGTCATTGTTGGGATTATTCAGTAAAGACTTATCCAGGTTAGTTGTCAAAGCTACGCTAAGATGTTTTATTCTTTGTGTTTATTGACTTTATCGTTCCAGAATAGGGTTTTGTCGCCATCTCCCCAAAAGAAGTTCTTGGTCTAGCAGGATCAGTCAGTGTTAATCGAAAGTTGACGAGGGAATAACCCTGATATTCTGATATGGGTATTCGGGAGTATCGTCCTCATCATCACCCTTTTCCATGGCCTCGTGTAGGACATGGGCTTGGTGTGCACTGTACAGATTGTATGCATTTACACCAGCGATGAGTAGAGCTGGAATGCACACATATATAGATATTTTGCGCCAAAGGTCACTACAGGGTTAGTTCGGTGACAGTACCACGTTTTTACCTACGAGGTCTCGTAAGCATGTTGTTTGACTGCATTTCTTTCACGGACGAAAGTAGGCTCAGCCGAGGTTGTCGCCAAAGTACGGATCAATGGTCTGCGATGAATTCGGAGGCAGCTTCGCAGCATTGCTAACTGTGGACGCTGACAAGTTTATTCTTGATTGTGTAGAGCTATAGTCTGCGGTTGTAGACATCGTCTTGTAGATTGTATTAACCACGTACTGATGTGAGAGATGCCGTTCGTCGTTTAGGCACGGGAACCTCCCTGCCTGTATGCGTTCCGCGTCCGATTACTCCCAGATCTCAATAGCGGACCTAAATTAAATTGACTGTAGAGCTCCGCTTCAGGTCGTCACAACGTGTTGTGTCTACTTAACACCAGCTTTTTCTACACGAACTTTGCGAATAATCATCAAGAGCTCACTGATCCGGCAATCTGGATCATAGATTATCCCAAGTAACGAAGCATCTGACGAAGATCATGCCAACCTACACGAGACGACAGATAGGAGCACCGAACACGTTCGATTACCGTGTCTTCATTGGTATGCACCTCATATATGAACATTTTTTCGTACTGAAGCCTCGAAGAATCTGACGGACAACCTGTATCCGCTTTTCATGATGTGCCGCTCTACGCAGATCAGGAGAAGAAGATCTTCAATATGATTGTTGAGGTCCCCAGATGGACCAATGCGAAATTGGAAATTAGCAAGGATGAACCACTAAATCCCATCAAGCAGGATATCAAGAAAGGAAAATTGCGTTTCGTCAGAAACTGCTTTCCACATCATGGCTATATCTGGAACTATGGCGCTTTACCACAAACGTGGGAAGATCCTAATGCTATGCATTCCGAGACCAAAGCAAGAGGTGACAACGATCCTCTTGATGTATGTGAGATCGGTGAGACTGTAGGATATGTTGGGCAAGTCAAACAAGTCAAGGCGCTTGGAGTTATGGCCTTGCTGGACGAGGGCGAAACCGACTGGAAAGTCATCGTTATCGACGTCAATGATCCATTAGCAGCGAAGCTCAATGACATCGAGGATGTCGAGAAGCACTTGCCAGGTCTCATTCGAGCATCGAATGAATTTTGGAGGATCTATAAGATTCCAGATGGCAAACCAGAGAACCAATTTGCTTTCAGTGGAGAGTGCAAAAACAGGAAGTATGCTGAAGAGATCATTCATGAGTGCTCAGAGGCATGGGAAAAATTGATGAATGGCAAAACTGCTGCTCCGGACAGTGTAAATACGTTAAATGTCAGCGTTGACCGCTCGCCATTCAAAGGATCTGCACCTGATATTCCCAAAGGTGAATCGTTGGAGCCTGCTGCGATCGATGCCAGTATCGACAAGTGGTTCTTCATCTCGTAAGTGTTGATTGTTGTCAAGCTCAACGCTGATGTGCTAGTGGTGGACTTTGAGTGTTAGTTAACAAGATGTGTATCGCGCTAGGACGTTTGACGTATCCCAAGCTTTAATCGCGAACGAAAGCTGCATCGCAATACATTTCTGTGCTTGTCTTCTCTTGTAGATGTTGTTCTTCAGCGCATAAAAGGGTCCCCAAAATCAAGTAGAACAAGCTCAGAATGGGCACGGTAGCGTCTAATCTGAATCTGCAAAATTGCATCTATACATAGGGTGTGAAAGACAATCTTTTCATGGGTCGAAGAATGATAAAATCACCTTGGACCTACTGCTAGCTTATGCAGTTGCCTTGTCCAGTCTTGTCCAGGCTTGTGAAAGCTCATGCTTAACTCGTCCGTCTATAGCTACCGGATTTACAGTGGAGGCCAACCAATCATGCACCACGGTTGTCCAACTCAACTTACACTAAGTTCATTCCAAAACATTTCATTGCATGTAGCACCTCAGAAGACCAAGACATCTGCATTGACACCGCAGAAGAGTCTGCTAAAGGAACCTTGGCATAGTAGGTTTGACACACTACGAATTTTACTGTATATGATAAGGACAAAGGTGTTGTCAGAACAGCTAGCTGGGTCTTGCGCGAGGGCTGTATGTAATGAATCGTCTCAGGCCTAGGATCCAATGTACAATTGCAACCGAGGCGATCGGTCCGTTGTGCCTGCAGCCTTGGAGTTGATCTCCAACAAGAGAAGCACTTTCGGCTCATCGGCCAATTACCCCACACACGCCTCTCCTCTTTGGAGGGTAGGTAGGTAGTCCAATACTGGTACGCACGCAATCCACAAGGTCTACCGAGCGAAAACATATTTCCATGATTTGTAGCAACAGCGAC
Organism: Taphrina pruni; assembly: GCA_005281585.1. NCBI lineage: Eukaryota > Fungi > Ascomycota > Taphrinomycetes > Taphrinales > Taphrinaceae > Taphrina > Taphrina pruni. The sequence continues at coordinate 69,041 of RHGH01000026.1, read as the reverse complement.
AGATACACGCCGCTAGGCCCGAGATGTTTCGCACGACAGACAACATTGGTAAATTGAGGGAGCATGTCGACTTGGACAAACTGCACCGTTATGTTTCTGAAGCTGCCCCGACCATCAGTATGCCGATAAAACTACAGCAGTTTCTCCACGGTCAATCTAATCCAACACTCCTCATCACGGATGCTCGGAATCACCAGTACGTCCTGCGCAAGAAGCCTCCCGGTGAGTTACTGTCACAGACGGCTCACGCAATCGAGAGAGAGCACAAAATCATGTCCGCTCTGCAAGGGACTGATATTCCTGTTCCAAAAATGTATTGTCTTTGTGAAGACAAAACTGTATTGGGCACTCCCTTCTACGTGAGTTTTTAATTGAGCTTGGTGATTGGCACTGACGAACAAAGATCATGGAATTCCTCAGAGGTCGTATCTTCACGGATCCAGCTTTACCAAGCTTGTCCTCGTCAGAAAAGAGAGCCTGGTATGTGGGAATATCATGTTAGCATTATTGAACTGAGATTTTGTAGTTGGTTCTCCGCGATTGACACATTAGCAAAGATGCACCAAATTGATATAGGCTCGGTCCGCCTTGCAGATTATGGAAAAGCTGGCGGATTTTATGAACGACAACTCAGGACATTTGACAAATTAAGCCCGATCCAAGCGTCGACAAGAGATACTGAAGCTGGAACCGAAGTCGGTGCTATTCCACACTGGAACGAGCTTACAGCATGGTTCAAGCAGCATTTGCCGAAGGACCGAACCTCAATCGTTCACGGGGATTTCAAGATGGACAACTGTGTATTCCATGAAACAGAGCCTCGTGTCATCGGGCTCTTGGACTGGGAATTGAGCACTATAGGGCATCCATTATCCGACCTTGCAAACCTCTTGCAACCTCATGGATTGCCCTCTGGCGGAGGGTCCAGTCTTACTGGCTTCGTCGGAAGGGATGATTTACAGGGGGTGCCAACACTATCGGAAGCACATGCGAGATATTCTGCTATTTCTAAATGGAATCCTGCAACAAGCTGGACATTTGCAGAGGCATTTGCCCATCTCCGAGTAAGTTCCCAACTTGGACTCGCCTGACTTTGCCTAACGTATATGAAGTTGGCAGTGATCACACAGGGCATAGCTGCCCGAATTGCGCGAAAACAGGCATCAAGTCTCAAGGCGAAACATCACGCTCAATTGTTCAGACCTTTAGGGGAATTAGCGTGGATGATTATTGAAGCTGATGCAGGCTCGTCACATGGACAGACCAAAATCTGAACCGTGACGATCTCAGTCAGCTTGCACGACTTGCTATTTAATATCTTGTATCGTCCATATCATCGGATTCTCCCATGATCTAGTGGTCAGAATTATATCCTCTAGCCGATCATCTTTATTACGAACTCGGACAATTGCCTGTACATAGTTTCTGCTTCGCTCCGTGTCTGTAGCTTGGTACGTGAAACTGATCAGTCGTGCTGGCCCTTCAGCTTGAGCTTTCATAATAGGCATCGCAGATCCTGCGCTAGATTCGGACTTGATTGACCTGACGAGCTTCGATTGCAATTGCATACCGCAAATCCTTGCCGGTCACTTCGCCGATGAACATGAGACGGAGAGCACTTACGATCTGATATCTCTCAAGTTGCGCTTCGCCAGGCTCTCGCGCAGCTTCCCATGCAGCTTTAGGGCGTGTAATGTCTGTGAGTTCAGGCGGCAGTCGAAACATAGAATGGAGGACTCACAAGCAGTTTCGGTGAAATTTTCGTCGGTTTGAGCAATCTATTGAGGGATCTCAAGTGCCATTGTTTCAAAAAGATTGTATGGTAGACACAATGCAACAATCGGCCAGGACTGAACAGAAATGCGCGCAGCCCATGCTTAGGCAGCTGATACGTTTCGATCATGCCGAAGTCCTCGACAGAGACATTACCCATTTGTCCAGATTTCGAGTGTTGCTGACGAACTATGAGAGGACGTCTCGATCGAGCGGTGGCAAAAGTCAGATCTTGTAGAAGTCCCGCTACATAGCGAGAAGATCTGTATTGCAAATTCAACATGAAGTCGAAGTGTCGAAGACTGTTGGCCGACAATCGTAAACACAACTATGATGTTGTGATATATATCCGCAAACAACTTTCGTGCTTACAGGCTCTTCTGCTAGACTCCCAAGGCTCCCATGGAGTATAACACAATGACAAGTTACGTATTATATAGACCATACGGGCCAATTGCTACGGTAGGATCCACTCAGCCACTAAACATACCGTGGCAGCAATAAGTTCGCGAGCTCCCCACACTTGTTGTTTGGACAAGCTGACAAGCACAGCAGCTGAGGAAGACTCCATGGATGCTAGTCACGGCCACTGCTAAAAGGATGTACGGGAAGATAAGGCAAGGTATCGGAGCGTGCTGCAGACAATCTTGCAGCGATAGTGGAGCGTAGCATAGTTGTCTGTACACAATGATGCTGCACATCTTGAACTGAGTCTATGTTGAATGAGACGTCAGCGCTGTGGCTTGAATTTCTTGACAAGCGAGGTAGATTCCCAGATGTCATCGCAACTGTAATCTGTGCATCTGTATGCGTTCTGTCGCATTCTCAACAGAAATCACAGGACTCAGGGCAATGAAACGGGCTTTTATGGTCTCTTGAAGAGCTTCTGCATTCAATAAACCTGAATTGAGGAAGTTTGCAAACTGCAAGGCTACAAATTACATAAAAGCAGTGCCTGATGGCCAGAAACATGTATACTACTGGCTTGGCTAGAGGTGACTCTTCAAAGTCGTAGATTGGCAATTGCAGTGTCTACAGTGCTTATTGTAGCTTTCAACACCATCATGAGCAAGCTCCATCGACATCGAAGCAGGACGCAAGACTGAGCGAGGGGCAGGTCAACGGGAGCTTGCGAATTATTTGCCGCCACCGTACCGTACATTGACGAATTGGTGCGCCACTGTGTGGTAAGCTAAGGCATCCGTCTGCATATACTCGTGCTTGAATTGCATTCGGTCGCTTACCGCTAGGTCTGAAAAGCTCGAACTTTAATTTCGCAGAACCAATCTAGGCTCGAAGCGATTCACTTTTGTCCATAGTTCGGTGTTCTTGGCATGATCAGATTAGTCCGTACTTGCATGAATCGAGACAACCATTCAACATCACTTAACCTTTCAACACTTTTGTACCTTGCATTCCGCGCTGGGGGACAACCGGGTCTATTTCAAGCTCTTGATAGTATTACCATCAAGTTATTCTAAGGGACAATAAAGTATTACTTATTGTTCATCACGTGATGCGCACAAAATTTGGTCTGCTAAAAGATGTTGTGACAAAGCGAAGATTGATGACTCAAGCATCTAACAGAACGAAAACTTCTGTACCATTTCAGGGACTCCTTATAACCATGCCCATCGCGGCTTTCGCTTTGGGCACATGGCAAGTGAAGAGACGTCAGTGGAAATTAGCTTTGATCGAAGAATATTCCGACAAACTTGCACGGAATCCCATCAATTCTGTAGCTGTAGCTGCTCGGATGTTCGAAAACGATCAGCAAAGCATAGACGCTCTGCCAATCACCCTGACAGGACGATATGAGCATGAGAAAGAGATGTTGGTGGGTCCTCGCCAAATGAACGGACAAACCGGTTTCCTGGTTGTGACACCTTTTATTGATGAACGTGGTCAGGCAATATTGGTCAACCGTGGCTGGATAGCTAAATCATTCAGCTCACCGGACTCACGTCCTGATGACACTAGCAAGCAATTGCGCATATCCGGTTTACTCAGACACAAATCCCTATCTAATTATTTCACTCCGCAGAATGATTATTCCAGATCAAAATATTACTTCATCGATATTGTCAATATGAGCCTGCATGCAGGGACTAAACCTATACTGCTTGAGGTTACCATGGACCCTCGCTACAGCACGGACGACTTTGTAGCCAAAGGACGACCTATAGGCAAGGCGTACGAAGTACATTTGGTGAACAATCATATGCAATACATTGTGACATGGTGAGAGATTCTAACTACGGAAGTATTATTGCTCATCTCGAAGGTATACTTTGTCACTAGCCACTGCACTCATGTGCTTGACAGTGTTGCGAAAGCCAACACGACGTGGCTTTCTTTAAAGATCCTCACAAGGTCCTGGCATATGCATGTGTGAAGATGATTGCTGGCATCCCTATCGCGCACGCGATCTTGTTTGGAGGTCATACTCCTGAAAGACATGATTTCGCGTCCGCTCGTTTATGCGGCAGAAGTTCAGGAGAGGGAACATCTTTATCTGCAAGCATTTCTTATAGTATGCATGGTCACTATATAGTAATCTGGGATTGAGCATAGGTATTGGCCAGTAGATGGCACCACCAAGATAGTCCCCGCTATGTGTCATTGAGCGCCGAGATGTTGTTGACCTGACATGAAATGCTGGAGACATGCACAGCGTATACATTGCAGCATGACCTAAATGCGAAAAAAGATGCGACAAAATGTTTAGTTCCGAAAGTAGTGAACTGATTGCATTTTGCAATTTGCGACGATGCAAAGTGCGGGCAAGCTTAAGTAGCTAGCGGGATGCTAGTCAAGTTAATACACGAGTATCATACCTATCATAACTTTGGCAATTATAGCATGATGCACATACTCAGTGTACATATAGCTTCGTCTTCCTTGACTTGTTGAACAATGCTGATTTATACATGCATCGGTACGATAGCGACGACCAGCCAGGCCCAATAATTATTATGGACCAATTCATGCATATGCATGCATATGCATGAGAGACTAATCAGAAACCACGTGCAGTTTTGCGTTATGGTAATTGGTAAGCGCTACGGTAGCGCTAGCACGCGCAGAAAGGCTTCATGATCGATCATCACAACACTTCTCATTATCTTTGATCTTCTGGCTGTCGCGAAAGCTTCTTGTGACCAAGAACTGTGCACGCGTGTATTGGTCTTATTGACGTAGCATCATAAACTCTTGCGATAACACTTCAGAATATGAAGCAACCTGAGTTGATCGTCCCACACCGTGAATTGTAAGAGTCATTCTCGCGATGCGATCTGAATTCATGGTCTAGTGGAAAGGAGGATATCGAAGATGTCATGACAATTGTGGTCTCCGTCGTAAGGTCCCGAGGTCAAGATCGGCAATTCGCTAATGTGCTTAGTTCTCGTTTATAGCAATGTTCTTGAAGAATAGATTCATTGCGTGGATGTAAGTGCGGTACTACAAGAAATTTGACTACACTAAATGCAGCAGAGCAATCTATCTATCCATTTCTGGTCTACTGAACGCGAAATCGACTCAGGGAATTTTCCCTATGAACTTGCTGTATCAATTTCGACTCAAGTGAAAGACATCTCTGACACATCACAGGCTTGCATGTACTGCAGTACTTATGGCGTACATGCCAAGATCGGTTTGAAGCCAAAGACAATAAACAACTTAGTAACTTAACTTATAAACAAGCTAAAGTGGAAGAAGACGTCGATGTTCAACCATCCACACACTCGGACCTCTCTTGCGATGGTCTGTAGAAAGCATATTCGAATCATGCCAAATCATTTTGATTTGTTCCAGTCGCTATACCATTCGCCCAAAATCCTTCAAGCGGGACAGCGGATTCAGGCGTGTTCATATGACCGGTCAGGAGCCATAATCCAAAAACCCCTTTCGCTAGTACATCAAGAACAGCATAGAACGCGATTTCCTGATCGACGTCTAGCAAACCTGCACCTTCTGATAAGCCCCAGGCAATGGGGTATAGTGTCCATAGCACAAGAGTAAATAGCGCTACCGCATCAAACAACTTTGAAACCTTTTGACCACGGGACGCCGCTGAAGATCGACCATTTAAGACGAGAACGTAGACGATGTATAGATAGAATATGCACGCCATTGAATACCATCCCCATGAATAAGCTTGGTGTGACTCTAATGATGCGAATAACCCTGTTAGTATCATACCGAGATCAGCAAAGATCAGTGCGATGATGTCGATTCCCGGTGTTCCGGCTAAGAGACACAAATCTATCAGCAATAAAGGAGTGGTAATGCTCCAATCGATATATCTTGCATAGAATATCTCCCGATAGTGATCCTTCCCGACCTTGCTGAAAGTCGTGCCGGAATGAGTGGCCTGAGGTCATGAGTATCATAAAGTGAGCGAGAGATACAGCATACCATAGCGTAGTAGCTTACAGCCGCGGTGAGAGTGATCTATTCGAATCAGGCACATTCGGTGAAGATAGTGTTGCAAACCATACCATGGCAGTGATATAATGGAACAATCTCATTTCCTTCTTCACTCGTGAAGCAAGGACAATAAAGGAGGCCGTTGCCAGTAGCATCAACACAAACACGACCTAGAAGAATGAGACATGCGCAAAGTAGTAATTGGCAGGCTTACCCATAGTATGTTATAACCAGTAGTCGTGGCTTGAGTCATCGAGATCGGAAACGGAAGAGGGACAGGCTTTTGTTGAACAGTAGATAGAGTCATAATCCTTGTTGTATGATTGCTAACGAAGTGGAAAGCGACTTGGATTTATAGTCAATGCGCAGTGTATCATCAAAGTTGAATCGCTACAGTGCGTTGGCACGCACGCTGGGAGCCAATAGAGGCACCGGAGGAAGATTGGGGTTTGGGGGTTTGGGTTGTCCTAGCAGATTCGCACTAGCTTGATAGTCTGTAATGTGATGTAATGCATATAGCCGATGAAGGCCTTATCTCGATCGCAATCCATGCATATGGATGACGAGTTTATAGCCTAGACTGTTGTCTTGAGCTGATGGGCACATGGCCACGCCCTACTGTAGACATGCATCATTCACACTGAAGTTCAGAACAATATATTTTATGTAGCACTTCCGATAATTGAGACATCTGTTTGGACACCACAAGAGAGCCTGCTGTTCTGCCTTTGCACTAGTATTGATACACTGCGAAACCTACTGTATAGGGCATGGACAAAAGTGTCGTCATAACAGCTGTATAGTTCTTGCTATATGTTACGAATTGTCTTGGGATTCGGTGTATGCTGTTTCGTGTCGTACATTCATCCTCGAACCGCAGCATCCATAGTAGTGTCCGCAGTCATCCTCGAATTGCAGCGTACACAGTAGTGTCCGCACTACACGCCTGGGCATACCCAATTTCTAGCGGCGACCCAATGAGGGTCGAGTCGCTATGCATCCCCGAGCCTGAGTTCGAGGACTCGCAACTTTGAAGACCGATTAAGTGCAGGTGCACAAGTACAATCCTACCCCTATAACAAGTAGGCATATGGTTCCGATTTGCCACGCAACGTGACGTCTCCTCGCACGCGTATTGCCAAGATCAAAACGAAGTCGACGCAGTAAGATCAGCTACTTGAGCTGTCGATAGGATGACTGTCTGAACAGGAGGACTTTTAGTCCCTAGTGATCAATTTAAATTGGCGTAGATGGGATGAAGGGAAAGCAGCTTGACAATAGAATGTATCGCACTAGGTGCTCGCGGCTCTGCTCGGAATTTGTACTACTATAATGCCTTCAGGCATGAAGACATGGACACTCTGTACATGATCACTATCAATTTCACCCTATGCATATTGACAGCCTATCTTGAGTACTAAGTGCAACAAGAAATGCTTACATACTGTAGTCTTACTTGCTGTGTATCCCGTTGGTGTCTACATGAGTCCTTCTCTCTCAAACACACTGGGCGACTTTGTTGTTTGCTGCGGACGTTTTATGCCGTGCAGCTGAAATTTTCGAATTCAAGGAGAATATAAGAGCTCGATGCCCCAGGATGATGAGTTCACTCATCTAGGATTTTCCTCATGGTCAAGTCGCAGTGGATGTACTCTTCATCGCATCCCATAGGCCAGTCTTGTGCAGCATAGCGAGAAGCAAGACACCGGGCAAGTACAGAAGACTTGAAAAGAAGAGCTTCTTTGCACGGCGGTCCTTTTCCTTGTTTGTGCCGCGACACCGCCAAAAGACAAAGGCCTGGTAAGACATGTACGCATTGAGCAGGGCGCTGTCGTAGAGGAACCAGTGGTCGCAGACGCCGGCGTGCACGAGCCCATAACAGAGCGGGAACATGGCGAGCGAGTACCGCAGGCTCACGCGCGCATTCATGCCCGGATTCGTGATGCTCGTCATCACGTACCCGGCCCGCGCGTACTCGCCCCGAATATACCACGCCAGACTGTTGAAGTGCGGAAACTGCCAGGCGTAGAGCAGCAGCGCGAGGTAGAGGCCGCCCAAATTTTCAGAACAAAGGATCGGGTATGGTGTGGCGGCCGCCCAGCCCATCAGTGGTGGAATCGCGCCCACCACGGCACCCACCCAGGTATTCGTGATGGAGACCCGTTTCAGTGGTGTGTAGATGCCAGCATAGAGGATAATGTTGGCCAGACCCAGTGCCGAGCAAACCGGGTTGACTCCGAAGAAGAGGGCCGTGGACCCGAGCAGACCGGCTGCAGAGGCAAAGGTGAATGCTTGGTTTGGATGCAAGGCACCACGCACCAAGGGACGATGCCGCGTCCTGGTCATTTGTGAGTCGAAGGGTGGTTCCAGCCACATGTTGTATGCATTGGCACTGGCACAGCAGAGCCACGTACCAGAGGTGAGGAAGAAGAGTGTCGGTAGGGATGCAGCGGGAAAGGGAGAAAGAGCGTAGGAGGACATTGTCGTCAGAACCACCAGCGTCGTCAGCTTAGGCTTTGATAGTTCGAGATATGTCTTGTAGGTCGGTGCAGGAACACGCTTCACCGCCGCAAAGGCATCATTCTTGGTCAGCGTGGTTGTTGTCCTCAGTATCGTACATGCCGCTACAGCGGACCGCAGTCTGCCAGAGCTGTGTATCCTACCTAAAGTGCTGCATCTCAACATGAACTTGATTCAAGCTTGAGCACCAGAAAGGACTGCTGGCTGTCGTTGTGCTTGTCAGAGCCAGTAATTCGTCTCTTTATCAAGTTTTCGTTGGAGCAATAGAATCGATCGTACAAATGTCTGAAGAAGTTCAGCACATCTTACGACAGATATCTGCAGAATGCCGATTAGTACTCATGCTTATAGCCACTTCAGATAATCTATACAGCAATATCCAGGCAACACAAGTGACTCTAGATCCAAAAAGTCGTTCAGCGGCGATTTTTACCATCATTCTGACACAAATTGTGCCGAGCTATACGACGTCACGCTTTTGTTGCTACAACAAGATGACGCATTCCATAAAGTCCTGGAACATCTTAGTCAACTATAAGCATTGCGTCAATCAATAAAAGTACTGCATCAATCACATCGGGTCACACACTCTCTCTGATAGCTACACAAATTTGATGACCGAGACGGCGACGAAAGGCGCTCGTGCGACGAAACTGGATGAGATCCTCGACAAATCACTATCACAGACCCTACGCGCGTGTTCACTGGAAAAGCTGAGCACTTGCTTCCCGACGCTGTCGTCCACGGACCCGGAGACCCTGCGTCACGCGCAAGAACAACTCGTGACCTTCCTCACTACCGCGTGCCGCTCGGAATTCGACAAGATCCTGCAGGAACGCGACGCCGTCGCCCGGTTGAATGAATTGGACGAGATGATTCGCGAAGCCCGCGCACGCAAAGAAGCTGCGGCCGCCGCCCTCAAAGACGACGACAAGACAGTCAAAGGGGAGAATAGACCCATTGATGCATCGAGTCTCTCGCCGGCCGTCATTCTGCGCGCACACATGGTACCGCTCAAGAAAGCCGAACTCGACGACGTCACGGCGCGGCTGAGTGAATTGCAGCGCGACAATGCCGCGAACCTCGCTTTACTCCACGAACAGCGTCGACAAGTCGATGCCCGCACGAAGGCGCTCAAAGATGCCCTCGGCACCCTCGATGCCGTACGTCCATCCGCCCTCCTTCGATTATCATGACGGGAATATCAGATGATAGGACTAATTGAATAGGTTGTCGCATCGACGACGAGCACCAATGCCATTCTCAAACCTCCAGTCTCGACAACCACTTGACGTGCTATACTATAGACCCTTATTATTCTTTCAATGTTTATATTTTTTTTGGTTCTGCAACACCACTCCGGGCATGCTTCAATGGTTGACTCGGCTCGGAATTGACTATTCTTACACAACGACGTGAGAATATACATAAAGGAATCCCGCTTTGGTTCCATCTTGTTTCTTGGCACATGCAGACCTATCTTTACATCCTCGTCCTTCATCTTTTGACATTCTTTTCCCCCCTTGACGCTCGAGAATAGACGCATCGTCCCTTTCTCCTCGCTCTCTTTCCTTGCTGTCATCACTCCCATTCGTTATGCATGTTGCCTTTTCTCAATAATGTGGCAACCTTTATACGAGCAGGGTCTACTGAATGACGCACTTGCTCTTCTTTTGATTGGCATTGGCGCGCTCTTCGGCCTCGCTGGCGCCGCCGGCGGGACGAGCGAGCAGTGCCGTCCTGGCGGCCTCGGTGAAGGCCTCGTTGACGCCGCGGTTGTGTTTGGCACTACACTCGAGGTACCGGACCGCCTTGATCTTTTTCGCGACGGCGAGCCCCTGGTCGTAGGAGATGAGTGCGCCGGCATCGGATTCGCGGAGGTCGCATTTGAGTGCGACGAGCACCAACTTCACGCCCTCGCAGTGTTCCGCAATCTCGCCGACCCATTTACTCTGCACGTTCTCGAGGGAGTCTGGCGAGTCGACCGCGAAACAGACCATGATGACGTGCGTGTCCGAGTACGAGAGGGAGCGCAGGCGGTCGAATTCCTCCTGCCCCGCCGTGTCCCATAGCGACAACTCCACCTGCTGATTGTCGATGAAGATGTCGTGGATGTAATTCTCAAACACCGTCGGCTCATACACCGCGGGGAAGAAGCCGCGCGTAAAGACGTTCAGCAGGGACGTCTTGCCCGCCGCTCCATCCCCGAGTATCACTATTTTGCGATATATACTCTGATTCTTCGTGCTCGATTTGAAGCACGACATGATGATATGTGTGAAAGTTTATGATGTTGAGGACGACGAAGTGAAAGATGAGTGGGAAAGTCTATACAGGAGTGTTTGTGAACGTATCGGCCTTTGTTGGCAATTCGAATCGTACGGGATCGTAGCTTATGATGGAGTCGCACGGATTGAGCGTTACTCTCCTTAAATAGTCAGGCCCGATCGTCCTTGCTACTGTTTTGACTAAATCCAAGATACACGACCAGCGCAATAGTTGTGCGCTAGTGGAATGAATTTCAAAAGTTGCTGGTGGTTGTGGTTGAGTGGAAATGGCTGGCAAAAGCTGCCCGCAACGAAATCACCCACAACAAAAATTCAAGGATATCAAGCCGCCGCGCCGCGGGAATGGACCAGGACTCAACTTATACGAAGCACTCGCACAAGGGAATGCTGCCATGTCGCAATTATTGGACCATAGGTTGGCAATGACGCTCCTGACTGCGTCAGTGCCCATGTGCTTGCAGCGTTTCACCTTTAAATTGCAAAAGCAGGTGGTTCAATATCATGCAGAAACATGGAGAAGCCTGGTCTTGGTAGAAGGGGATTATATAGTGTATGATTCGCTATGCTAAAGTCGTTCCTCGACACACGAGGTCTTGCTCATAGTGACTGTACAATCACAGTGGTCAAACTTGTTCCTGCTCGCTGGCTTGACCAGATGACTGGATATAGCAGTCGCAAGCTTAGACGCCACGAGCCATGGCCTGACACTGCTTGAGGGCATCGAGGTAGTAGCTGCAAGCGCTCATGTCGTTGTTCGTAGCCTCGAGACACTTGGTAAACTGCTTGGCATCGGCCTCGCAAGATATGCCGGTGGCGTAGCTGTTGTCCTGCTGGATGGCCTGGGCACCGTACGAGTCGTAGGCAGTAGGTGCCTGCTGTTGTTGCTGCTGCTGCTGTGGCTCTGGCTGCGACGAACCTCCGGTGAAGCTGCGAATGTTAGTACTTTTCAACATGATTTACATTTCAGAAGATATATTCTAGGAATGCATCTCATAAAATATATTCTGGGAATAGATCTCATGAAACATATTCTAGAAATATGATTGAATGAGAAGACGGATGGACGTACAGAGAACCGATCGAGTGGCCAATGGCACTTCCGATACCGACACCGGCGGCGGTGGACATCATATTGCCAAACATGCCGGGGCCGGATGACTGTTGAGCAGGGGCGACTGCGTGGGGAGGCGGGGTCTGTCTCGCGGGGACATTCTGCGTGGATGCACTCCTGGTCTGTGCCGGAGCGGGCGCGGCGTGTCGCGAAGGAGCTGGTCTACCTCTTGATTGTCGTGGCATGATAACTATTCAGTGATTCTCTAGAATACAGGCAGCTATATAAGAGGCAAAGGACAAAGTTCAAGTAACTCGACTCAATTGCAAGTCGAAGGAACGTCGACGAATGCAACTAGACTGAGAGGGGAGCTCCAACTAACTATGATCAGGAGATCAATTCTTCTTTCTTTCTTTCTTTCTCCTAGAGTTGCAGCTGCTTCTTCTACTTTTTCAAGGTCTCTCTTCTTCGTGGCTATTTAGTCTTCGTGTCAGTCTACCTTGTCTTTCGTCTGTCGATGTGGATTGATCAGTGATTCATAATTCGTGGCCTGAGTTTCGCGCTTTATCGTAACGTGGACTATGCTTGAATATCACATAACGGGCGGATGATTGACGGTATCGAGTGGTCAAGCAATGGCAACACGTAAATACAAGTACAAGTGAATCAGGACGATCGTCTCTGGGCAACAGCGCGTATGGCTTTGGTGGACTATACCTCCTCGTCCGATGAGGCTGAAGGAGAAGAACAGACAGACACCACGCTGCCTTCTAGTAACACTAATCAGGTGACCTCCACTATACATTCTTCTGGTCTACCTGTCCTGCCGCCAGGTCTCCTTGATCTATATCAAGTCGATCCTCGAAAAGGGGACGATCCTGCCTTTCATCAGGGTCGATCGAGGACAAATCAGCATGTATCGGGCGAATGGCCGACGCACGTCTACCTCGACTTTTGGCCTCGACAGTCACTGTCAGCAATGCTGTCCACGGCACTTAGCACGAGCAATGAATGCTTGAAGGACAAGTTTGACTCGCTCCTGACTAGTGCGCATGGTGTAGAGCGTGAGCTGCATGTCTCCCTGTCACGGCCCATCATGCTACACACACAGCAGAAGGAGGCACTCAGGCAAAGAGTGTTGCAGATCAAATCACAGGCACTCGACTTGTCCTTTGGTGGATTCGATGTATTCAGCAACGACGAAAAAACTCGGCAATTCTTGGTGGCAAGGCTCAGCAATAGCGCAAATGATGCTCTGCGAGGCATTCGCGCGGCACTCGACGCGATATTGGATGACTTTAGCCTGCCAGCGCTCTACAGTGTACGACTACCTCAGATAACCATTCTCCAGCGAATCTCTGCTAATGAGATAGGATCCTCAATATCACGTCTCTTTTGCATGGCGAGAGTATAGTAACACTGACTGCACGGGTTTACTCCGTCAATTGACTACAACGTATCACGCGCAATTACAAATGGAGCACGTTCGGATCGACTGCATCAAGATCAAGATTGGCCGGGATGTGACCGTCATCCCACTCGCCCGTACCGCCGCAGCTTGATGCGCAGCAGGACATATCACTACATACATGCATACATACATACATACATACGTACATATACTCGCTACAAAGAAGAGCATGACAATTTGGCAGTGGCTTGACTACCCGTCGTGGCTTAAACTCCGTCATTCTCCAAGAATTTGAATTCAACTCAACTTTCAACCTCCACGATTCACTCATCCTCCTGATATCCTCGTTTCTGTTCTTGTTTATTTGTACTATCGCGTGATTGTCTGTCGAATATCGTGAGCGATAGTCTTGGGTATCGACCATCACGATGTATCTGTCGAAGCAGAACCTGGTATGTCCAACAGGTCATATCAAGGATTCACAATTGACAAGTTGCAGGACAACCTGAAGCTGTACAAGTACTCGAGCATAGACAAGTCTCTCCTATCGAAATATGTGCTGAAACCGTACTGGAGCAAATTCCTGCTGCTCTTCCCGACCTGGATGGCACCGAACCTCATCACGCTCTCCGGTCTCTCGTTTGTGGTGGTCAATGTCGCGACGGTGCTCTACTACGACCCGACACTGGAGCACGGGTGTCCGCGGTGGGCGTACGTGACGTTTGCGGCCGGCTTATGGTTTTACCAGTCCTTTGACTCGATCGATGGCATGCAGGCGCGGCGGACGGGCCAGAGTTCGCCGTTGGGGGAGATGTTTGATCATGGGTGCGATGCCATCAATACCACGCTCGAAGTGCTCGTCACCTGTTCCACCATCAATGTCCATCAGTCCTGGTGGGCACTCGCCAGTCAGTTTGCCTGTAATCATCCTACCTCCCTACTGTCTCGCTTGCTAATTGTCTAGCGCTCTGTAGTTTCTACTTGACGACGTGGGAAGAGTACCATACGGGGACGCTCTATCTATCGGAATTCTCCGGCCCCGTGGAAGGCATCGTGCTGGTGGTTGGTCTGCACTTGGTCTCGGCGTACTGGGGCCCTCAGGTATGGGACTCGCCAGTCTTTGGTCTGCTGGGCATGCAGGACTATAGTTTCGTGCTTCCCGCGTGGCTACACATTCGCACACTGGAGCTGAAACACCTCTTCCTGGCGACCGGCGTCTTTGGTCTTGGCTTCAACATTCTCGGGGCATCCTACAACGTCATCCAGGCGCGTCGTCGCAAGGGCGAACCACTGGCGCCCGCACTGGCGGGACTCTGCCCTTTCTTCCTCAGCTCGGCCATCACGTTCACCTTTGCCTACCTCAACCCGAGCATCGTCACGCACGCCTGCATTCCCTTTATGTTTTACGTCGGCACCTGTCTCGCGTACAGCGTCGGGCTCATGATTACGGCGCACGTCACGCACGCCGATTTTCCATACTTTACGCCCTACTTTCTCCTGCTGCCCATGGTGGGCGCCATCGCCTGTCACCGCTCCGTCGGACCGCAGGAAGCGCTCGCCGTCGTCTGGATGAGTCTCGGCCTGGCTGTCGGCGTCTATGGCAGCTTCATTGTGGATGTGATTAGCGAAATAACTGGCCACCTCGATATCTGGTGTCTCTCGATCAAGCACCCACAAAAACAAAAGACGGACAAGCGTGCGTAATACCTAGACTCGACTATAGCTAGACTATATTATGAGGTAGAGGTAGTAATCCGACTAGAGCATGACGTCGTAGTGACCGGGCCGAAAGAGAACCGTGATTGTACCATTGAAGGACAGTGCGTGATTGGGCCGCACGGTGACGACGTTGGGGAGACCACCGCCGCCGTCGTGGGTGGTGGTATCGGTGGACGGTGCATGATTGTCGAGGTGGATGACGCGCACGGCAATGTCGAGGGCATTGGCGAGCGCGTTGATTTGTATATTGTCCGCCTCGCTGCCCATCGCCTCGACCCACCTCTCGCACCATTCGCTCAGTACCGGTACGTTTCCGTCGTCGGCGTCGAGTAGGAGGTACGCGGTGTAATCGTCCGGGTGAGTCTTTATCCATGCGCTGGCCAGTAGTCGCAGCAACACGACGATACTATTCGACGTTTCCGCATCATTCATCCCGTCGATCCCGACCCTCTCTTTCGTCCTGTCATCCCCTTCTCTCGTGGCATGATCGGTACGGTCGGCAGGATCTGCGTGGTATGGGGGCACGGCATGACGGGTCGATTGGAGGAGGTCGAGGAGACACTCGAGGAAATCTTCATAGACGATCCGCGAAAATCCCGCGGCATCCAGTACCCTCGTCATCCGGCCTTTCATCTCCCCAACTGTGTCGTGGGTGTTATAGTCCGGGGATAGGATGAGGCCCGTTGCGAGGGCGCGGTAGAAGCAGTCCCCGTCACCGCGCGTCCTGCACCACCTGACTTCCTGGCCGTCCCTATCTTCCCGTCCCTTCCTTCCATCCCTAGCTTCCGCTCCGTTTCCTATGCTTTTCTCGCGCGGCGAATCTTCATAATGAGAGTTGCCAGGGTGATGGGATAAGGCGAGAATCTTATGGCGGAGAGTATGTTGAGAAGGAGGAAAATCATCCAGTAAGGTAATCAGTGGTCGAGGCCGCGATACCAGCGGCACATCCTGCGTCGCTTGGTCGCGGACGGATTGACTGAATGCCAGAATCTCTTCGTCCGTCGGCCGGTCATCACCGTCGTCCTTCCCGTCGCCTGACATGCCGGTCGTCCGTCCTGTTCTTCGTTCAATTACTGCTGTACTGTCAAAAGATAACGATTGGAGGTCGTCATAGGATGGATGGATGAATGGATGATGGATGGATGGAAACATGTGGAGCCGGAATAATAATATGATGATGATGCCTTGGCTAAGGATGACAATATGAAATATGCGCTACACTTTGCTGTGCTTTTGTCATTCCCGGTATAGAGAGATTGAAGGCAGTGTCGGAAAGGAAATATATCGGAGGGAGACATAGTCTAGCGCTTCCGATTGGAATTAGGATTGCGCTTGCCGTGCCCAAACCTGAGCGACGCGGCATCACCGGATGCACCACCATCGCGCCGTCCACTGATGATGGCGGGCACATGATCCGGGTCGAGGAGGTCGACGGGCTTGCGATACCGTTCCCGCTTCTGGATGCGCTCGACCTCGCGCTGGTCCGCGCGCAGAATCAAGTTTTCGCGGCCCTTCATGTTTGCCGTGCCCGCGCGTTGTTTCGGGATACTGTAGACCGTGCCGCGATTACTCCACTGCATGTTGCGCTTCAGATGCACCTTTAATTGTCCGCCGTTCGTGCGGCCGTCCGTCGAGACTGAGGTGCGCAGCAAGGTGGCCCCGCCGCCGCACGAGGGGCAGAATTTCAGGGACATGTCCCGCGTGACTTTGAAGCACGCGTGGCAGCGCAGCACCCACGTCTTGATGGAGCTGATGCGACGCCCATCGCCGGATACCAAGTTGAGGCCGATTTGGAGGAGGACGTTTTGCACTGCAAAGTCGTGCGTCGCGCACGCAACCTTCATCGTCTTGAGGTCCGGTGCCGTGCCGTCAATGTTGCCGTCCTTTTCCTGGTGTTTCTTGATATTGGACGGCGTGATCCAGTCGTCGTCGTCGTTGTCGTCGTCGCCGTCGTCGTTGTCGTTGTCATCGTCGTCTTCTTCATCATCCAAATCTTGATTATCTTGGATTTGTTCGTTTTGGCCTTCTTCGAGCTTTGCTTCGTCCGCATGACTATCGGCTTCTCGTACTGTCGAGTCATCCGTGCTGTCTGCATGTAATGTATCATTCTTCGTCTCTTCCGTGTCCGCGGCACTCGATGTATCATGACGGACTGTATCGTCCTCGTTACTGGCAGCAGGATCCCTCACTTGTAGATTGTCAAACGAGTCTGTGATATTCGTCTCGCCGTTCGTCTCGCCAGTCGTCTCGTCAATCATCTGGCCATTCGTCTCGCCATTCGTTTCTGTCGACACTCCTTCTTCTTGAGGACTATTTACAGACGACGGATCATTGGTCGGTACGGATCGCACCGGCGGGGACCCATTAATCCTCGCCTGCCCAGGCTCCTTCTTGAGCCTCCAATCTCCATGATTCAACTCACATTCCAACTCATACGTGAGCGCGACAATCCCGATGTCCGCCGCACTCAGTACCCCCGAGTCACCCGTCTTTGCCGCAAATCCACGCACAAAGTCAATACTCGACCGAGACGGTGTCCGTAACTTGAGGTCGTAGAGTGATGTGAGGCGTAAGCGCGTGTCGGGGTCCTTGAGTTCCGAGAGGACGGCGGGCGTGGTGTAGTACTCTGCAGCGTGAGGAAGTGTCGTGTTGGAAATCAATGGGCCCGCGTCCAGCACCAGGACTGAAATCGTTGGCGCCGTCGCCATCTCTATCATCCTATGGTCGATAATACTACTACCGTATATTCAAGTATAATAACACGAATTATAATCTCTTTCGAGTACAGCACGAATGAGTGAACTGAATAAATTTGGTGCCTGAAGCGGCAACTTTTTTGGTGGTTGGTGGTGCCACAACTTGATTCATCCCCGCGGTGGAAATACACAATCATACAAACAGTCAATCGTTGGATAATCATGGTCTGAAGAACAGATATGATTCTTTATATGTCGTTATATGATAGATGCTAATGCTATAAAAGCCACCCCTCTTATATACAGTGTTGTAGATTTTTGCTTTCCGACCCTCGAGTGCAAACCGCTCAAGCTTCCAATGATGATGATGATGACGACGACGACGATGATGATATATATGTACAGCGTGCAGCAAACAAAGTTCTTAAGCACTCTGCTCAATGACCTGATTGTTGGCCGCGGCAGTCTGTGCCTCCTTGGCCGCCTGTCGCTTGGCGAGGTGGGCAAAGTACTTGGAGTTGGAGTGCAGACCGCACTCGGTCTTTTCCCTGCCCTTCCATCGTCCGGCACGCTCATCCTCGCCCTCGGCCACGGGCTCGGTCGAGTGCCAGTCGCCGACGGACCTGTAGCCTTGGTCGAGCAGGATGTTGTACGGCACATTGTGGGCAGTGATGTAATTCTTGACATCGGCAAACGACCAGCTGGCCAGCGGATTGACCTTGATCAGGCCAGTGTCGTCCACCTCGATGAAAGGCGTCGTGTTGCGCTCTCCACCCTGTGAGCGTCTGCGTCCGGTGAGGACGGCCTTGATGCCGAGTTCCTGGTAGGCACGTCGGGCGGGCTCGACCTTGACGAGGTAGTCGTACAGCGTCTCGTCCGTCTCCCACAACTTTTTCCCCTTGGCAGCCTCGAGCTCGGCAGCCGTCTTCCAATGTCGGGGCTTGTATGTCGTCAGGTTGGCCTTTGGGTACCGCGCACGTATGCGGTCGGCCAACTGCAACGTCTCGTCAAAGTGGTAGAGGGTGTCGATAAACATGAGAGGCACGGGGTGCGAGCCGTCAGAGTTGAGCTTTGAAATCATGTCGAGAGAGACCATCCCCGTGAGCCCCATGGCGGTGGTCTGCCACAACCCGGGCAGGGTGGTGATGGCCCAACGCAGGACCTCCTGTGCACTCAACTTGCTGAGCTGTTCATTGAGGAAACGGAGGTGCGAGGGGGAGAACGTGATGTCGGCGGGCAGGATCTGGGAGGAAGAGGTCGCCGAACCATAATCCGAGTCGGAATCGCTTACGTGACTCTGCTCGTTGGTGACGTTGCTGTATACCTGGACGGAGGGCATTGCACTAGTCTGCTTTAACCTTGAGGACTAGTATATGCCTTGTAAAGAGTATAGAGAGGAGAGAAGTGAGAAGATGGAGTAGGACAAGAAGAGGAGGGGGAAGGATACCAGTAGTAGAGCAGAGGAGAGTAAAGTGAAGAGAAGAGCGTCGAGTTGATTTCAAAGGAATTCGAAGAAAAGCTGCGAAATTGCGTGATTGCACACTTTTCTTCTTCCTGCCCGCGTATTGTTGATTTGCGCGTCTCCCATTGGCCAATAGTCTGCGGCAGCCACTCCCGCTCTTCCCGCTCCTTTCATCTTCACTTTCATCTTTTGATTTCTTCTCTTATTATCTGTTCTGCTCTGGTCTGTTCTGCTCTGTCGTCTGGCCATGATACTAGTACGGTTCGTCCGTCAATTGATATTCTGTGGCATTCATTCATTCACTTGATGTCTGTGCAGGTCGCTGAGTCGTTCCATGATTGATCGGAAGATGACATGATTGGCTGGACTGCCGAGATGAAACGCCACTGCCGGTCGATCCGACGATCCCGACAACTCGCATGACGTCATAGTATCATCAGTATTCTTTCCTCAGCTGCGGTAGTTGTAGACAAGATATCGCGGTAGTTGTAGCATTTGTTGTGTCCATTAGGTAGATTTGTGTTGATTGTTGTCGTCGCAAGATCATATCAAGAACATAGGCATACTACGTCTGGCCGGAGAAGCGCCAGAGAAAGATGCGGTTGTTCAGGGCCATCGTCCGGCTCACTTGCCGCGTAAAGTTGTGCTTCCGCGCGATTGCGTCCACTTCTTCCGGGTGACGGAGCCCGAATGCCGGGTCCCGCTGCTTCAGGGACGTGTCAAAGGTCGCGTCTGAATCACTCGCAAAGGTGCCGTCCTCCGCGAGATATGCGCCGTACAGCAGTACGAATCCTCCGGGCTTGATGAGGGTGGCCGCGTGTCTGAAGAGTGCGTCCGTCGACTCGGGCGGCGAGATGTGAATCATGTTGATGTTGATCAGTCCGTCAAAGGTCGTCCCCTTCATCTCCTGTTCTATACGTGCCCAGTCATTCTCGTCCAGCACATTGAGTTTCATCGGGGCCGCGACGTTGGCCAGCTGGATCTGTGCGAGCCGGTCGAGGCACTCTTGCTGTGCCTCCGTTGGGTGAAACTGGATGTCCGCATGTCTGCTGGCAAAGACGGCGACGTGATCGCCAAAGCCAGATGCGATCTCTAGTATGTGCGTTTGAGGAGAAGAATTGGGAGGATGCTGGACCAGGTACTCGTCCAGGAAGTCGGCGATCGGTTCCTTGTTCCTCTCCACCGATCCCGGTGATGCCCAGGTATTTTTTTGTGGCTCCCAGACTGTCATCCCGACTGCGAGGCCTGCGACGGCTTGAAGAAATGTGTTCTACTTCTAAATAGAATTGGGAGTAACCAGCCCCAGCTCCAGTGCCAGCTCTCCATCACCTCTAGTCACAGTGTTTCGCCTTTGAAGTTCACTCGAAGCGGCGAAAGTCGATAAGTGGAGATATCCTTATCGATAACAATTTTGTTTCCCATACTTCCACCAAAATAATCTTGTATGTACAGCATAACATTCACTCTCTACATAACAGTTCCCTGTTGCTGTGCGTGTTACGCTTTGTAGTATCACCATAGCCTAGGGTCTGTCAGTGATATCACGTCGCATGGAAGTGGTGGTCTCCGGGTCCAGCCTATCCTCTGCAAACTCGTTCCTGAGCGTGACTGATGTGCACACCGGCTCGCACTTGCACACCTTCAAGTCGTCTTCATCATCACGTTCCGCAGTCGCTGCCGTCGATTCAGCGCTCTTTGTCGCTCAGAACGACAAGGCCATCATCAATGTCTATAGGTGGCACAAGGAGGCGATAGACCAGAAGATCATCATCCCCGAAAAGATTGAGACTCTCGCTTGCAGTCGCGATGGAACCTGGCTACTCGGTGGTTCGAGCAGCGGCAAGATTTACCTCTGGGAAATTGCGTCCGGCAATCTGGTCTTTGCCAAAGATGCGCACTATCAGTCCGTCACGAATTGTGCCTTTTCCGATGACGGCTTTGTGTTTGTCACCGGTTCCGCAGACACCACCGTACAAGTCTGGCGCGTGGCGGATGTACTCGATCCATATACTTCACAAGAACTCATCAAGCCGCGGATGACGTTGTCGAATCACACCCTGCCAATTACAGACTTGTACATTGGAGCTGGATCCAGTGTCTCGGCACGATTGTACACCGCATCACTGGACCAGACTGTCCGAATCTGGGATTTGGCGACTGGCGAACTGTTGACGGCACTCCTGTTTCCCACGGCCGTGACATGCCTGGCAGTCGATCCCGCAGAACGACACTTGTATGTGGGAGCATCGTCCGGCACCATACATGAGGTCAAATTGTACAAGCAAGACAAGGTCATTCAGGTGATTGGAGATATGGGAGCAATCGTGACGGTCGGCCAGACGGACGAAGGCGCGCTGCTCGGTCACGAATCCAGCATATCGTGTCTATCCCTCAATCTCGATGGCAGTCTCCTGACTTCTGGCGCCGAAGACGGCCAAATCTTTGTGTGGGATCTCGCCACGAAGCAAATGACACGACGACTAAAGAACCAGCCCGGTCCAATCACTCTACTCTTCTCGACCATCCGGCCCACGGAAGAAGACATCGTCCCGAAAAACGCCAACAATCAATTCCAACCATTCAAGCGAGCACAGACGGAGCGCGACCGCGACGAGCACAATATCCACATCAAACTCACTGCCACCACCACATCACACAAGGGTCGCAGCAGCAGCAGCAGCAGCAAGTTTCAGCCTCCGGACGACCTGGCCGCAATCAATGCCGGCGTAGCGCAATTCAAGAATCCCACGAGCGACCCATCAATGGCGCAGGAAACCATCGTCAAGTTGCAGGACGAGTTGAGGAAGTTGTACGGCTCATATAGTGAGCTTCGCGTCAAGCACGAAAAGATGACGCGGGATTTTGTGGCCTCGCAACTCTAGTCTGTTTATCGTCATCCCGTCATTTCTCGATTTGACTGTGAGGGCTAGATACAGTCCTCGACTCGATCTGGCCAGTGTGCTCGATTCCTTTCCAAGGACATGAACATCGCACGGCGAATATTCGAGACAAAAAAAGTAATTCGAGTACTGATGGTTACTGATCAAGTGTCAATTTTCCATTTGCAGCATATTCATAGCGTAGCATAATATAGCATGGCATAGTGCGTCGTTGTTCGAAAGTAAGCATAGCGGTGGCATCCGAGACTTTCAGTGCTTTGCAAGAGGCATGAATAACTTCTATACAATCCAAATTTCAATAGCATCACAACCCACCAGCCGTCTGATCATACGTATGAA
This sequence comes from Taphrina pruni, assembly GCA_005281585.1. Lineage (NCBI taxonomy): Eukaryota > Fungi > Ascomycota > Taphrinomycetes > Taphrinales > Taphrinaceae > Taphrina > Taphrina pruni. The sequence continues at coordinate 46,451 of RHGH01000026.1, read as the reverse complement.
TCTACCCAATTGTTCAATGCGAAGGATTCATCTGATATTTTGTACGATACTGCTTTGGCAATTGCCACGCATGATCTCCAAGTGATTGATTCACAACAAACAAAATCACACGACACAAGACGATACGTCGATATCGAAAAATTCCATGATTTATTTTTTTTTCCCATTGATCTACAGAGAGATATAGATGAGGTCCAAGGACTTGACCGGGCAGAAGATATCGATGACACATCATAATCACAGGACAGGACAATGCTCGGCATACAAGGTTGGACATCAAGGCCCTCAGGGCTCGCTTGATTTGCCGCTTACTTGATGGGAAAAAAGGTGCTATTGTCGCTAGTGGTTTTATGCTGAGGCTTGCTGTCTTCGTCGGTCTCGCTCCTCCGAGATGCTGCACGAGTTAGTAAGAGTGATTGATATGCTTGGAAGATAAGGACATACGTGAGCTTGATACCCTTGTTCTTTGGCAACGAGATCCATGCCTTTCCTGATTCTCCGATGCAGAAGACGTTGGACATTCGCGTAGCGAAAGTTCGGTCAAGGGCGTCCTTGACATGAACAATGTCGAATGATCCCTCGTGTCGTTCTCGGTGAGTGATGATGCCTACACGGCCCTGGTTACGACCTCCAGTAATGGTGCACATCTGGCCAACCTCGAAGTGAAGGAAGTCGGTGATCTTTCCGGTGGCAATATCAAACTTGACAGTGTCGTTGGCCTGGATCTTTGGGTCTGGGTATCGGATGGTTCGGCCATCGTGCGTGACGGCATAAGGAATTCCCTTCTGTCCAAGTTGGACCTTCTTGACCTTGCAGAGCTTGTATGCGGCCTCTTCCTGGGAAATTCGGTGAATGGTGAATCGTCCCTTGACATCGTACAGGAGACGGAAGTGCTCGCCAGTCTTCTCGATCGAGATGACATCCTGGAATCCAGCTGGGTATGTTGGCTCGGTCCTGACCTTTCCGTCGACCTGGATCAGTCGCTGCATGAGAATGGCCTTGACTTCACGTCCATTCAAGGCGTACTTGAGTCTGTTTCGGAGGAAGATGATGAGAGGCAGACACTCACGGAGCTTGTGAGGACCGGCCATTGGTCGTGGTGCATAGGTACCAGACAATTTGTCCAGCATCCAGTGCGATGGCGCAGCCAAGCGCTTCATGTGCTTCTGAGGACCCCTACCCATGTTTGCTGAGTACTATAGAAACTGGTTCCGATAGGTGTTGATGAAGGACCTGTAAATATGTGCGACTGTATAGGAATTTTTGGTCTTGCTAGGAAACAGAAAGCACGAAAGAGTGAGTGGAGCTCGCTTTCGAGACGTTGCGTGACTTTCCCAAGAATAATAGTCGTCGTCAATTCGTGGCACGTGCAGCCAATTTTAGCCCGTCCGGATAGCGATGGGAACGAGACATCGTATATCTCAGCCATCGGACAGATATCTCACATCGTACCGCTGTGGCTTGATCTCGCCGATGGTGGGATGAAATGCTCGAGGTGAAATGCGACCTCGGCGCTGGAGCAAGGAATGACGCATCGGCGTGGCGGGTGCTGTGCAATCTTGCTTGTACACGATAGATATCAATGTGCACCAACGTTTGGTAGACACACAATCAAGCACGCTTGAAAACACTAAAGCGGCACAACATAATTGGGCGGGATCAACTTGCGATATGGATCGATTAGCACCACCGTTGGCACATGACTTTAACGACGAACGAAGAGGCTCTTGGACAGGCGAGTTCGAGCCTGCAAGGCGCACAAGTTTTGCGAATTCGTTCTTGGAAACACCACCTGGACCGGCTCGCGGTATAAAGAAGGTCTCATTGGGTCATATGCACTCGGTCTCACTCGATGAAGAGCCTGACTTCATGAGTACACCTCCGATATCACCAGTCTACACCAGAAACTCACAGGGACCCTCGTCCTACTTTGAAACGCCAACGAGGACGACCACCAGGAAACCAGTAGAGAGGAGCCCTGAACAGGAGGCATCTCTATTTTCAAATCTGCTGAATAAGGCCTTTGAGACAGTATCAAAATCCGGGGAAGCGATGGATGTTCATGGACGGCAGGTTGTAGATTTGTCAGACTCGCGCAAGGCTGCAAAAGGCAAAGGAAGGGCAATATCATATGACGAACATGATGAGCCTGTCTACCAGAACCAAAGCCGGTCAGCCCGGCGTACATCAGAGCAAGAGGACCACGCACAGTCATCAACAAGTTCGCAGATCGCACCAAGTGCGACACAGCAACGAAGTGCTCAACCACCCTCCGATCCAGCATCACTGGCTGATCGTGATTTCTATGCCACCCATCCCTTCGAAGCTGGTTTGGTCAACACTTTGGAGGCGGCTGAGCAAAAGGTGAACGAGTGGTGGTCATGGCTCACGAAGGATGTCCCGAGTGAGACCGCGCCACACAAGCCGTCGGCGTGATTGCATACTGCACGAAATTAAATGTACAAGAACACAACTCTGAGCAAAGTATGTGATGTGTGCTTACAAGCAGCCCCTCCCACATTGGTAGTGGGATATCTTTGAGCATATGGCTAGGCAATTGATGGTCACTCAAGCGAGCGTGGGGGCCCCCACCGACGACTGATTCAGGTCTCACCTCAGCCATGGTTCGGGATGGATCTCACTATCCATTCTTGTCGATCGATCAATCATTGCCCACCAAACAGGAAACGATTGAGCTGTCGCGTCCGAAAGCGTCTACATTTTCTATAATAGCTTGAAACCTGACAGTGACAGAGCAGTGGGTCGATATGCGGCATCTCGATAGTAATGAATGTGTCATCATGGCCTGCCGAGCGACGGCACCCCCACCCATCTGAACCTTTGTCCGGGTCAATTTGACAATTACATGCACAAGAAGCTCCGATCAAGGAGTGGGACAGAGAGTAGAGGACATATGCCGCCGCGGAATGATATCAGCAAAAAGACAGCAGCAGAGCACAAGGAACATTCTGCCATTGGAATGTTATGCAGCACGACGGAACTCAAAGAAAGCGTGAATCTGGGCGTCTGCATGGCCTCCGGTGAATATGTCCCGGCGGATATAGCGCCGACGTGTCATTGAAAGCCACTGGATACTCTCACCCCCGACGCACGGAACCAAATCCAGGGAACAAAAACAATCGGCCACCACTTCAAAGAGGATCTCGGGTAAGAAGAAGTTTGGCAAACAAGCAGCAGACAGCGGGAATGCAAGCCACCATCTCCTCGGAACCTGGTACTGTGCAACTGGGAACCTTGTCTGCCGTCCGCCAATCATAGCCTTCCAAAACAGCCCTTCCCGTTATTCTAGCCCCGATGGCTTCTGCCACCCAAACTTACTTCACAAATGGAGAAAATCAGGTAATCTCGAGTCTGGGAAATAGGTCGATCTTCAAGCCTGCAGTGTGCTCGTTGCGTGGACCAGGAATGGTGAAATCGTCTTTCGCCGACTTCATCTGGGGTGTGCGCGCGCGGTGATGCAGATATTCCGAATAGCCGGTCGCCTAAGTATGTGCGCCATAAGCAAATCAATGCGATCGTCAATCAGAAGCTGGAATAACCTGCTTAGCAGTAATGACGATGAAACCAGATCTGACCGCGCATCGTAGCGATCTTTCTCGACCCGGGAAGAGCGATTCACTTCTAAGTATAGCTGCGATCTGCTGAGCAGAGTCGCGTAAAAGTCGCCGGTTACGAATGTGCTGACACAGGTCAAATCACTCATACTCTGGTTGAAATTGCAAGACAGGTGCTACCGAGAGCTTGTCAGCACGACGATGAAACCTCTATTGCACAGCGGCGCACCGCGCGGAGAGCCTGGAATCATTCCTTTTCTTGGTAGCAGGCGACGATCCAACACAGAGTCCGTAGCGACGGATTAGGTTGGACGCCTCAACGCCCGCGAGTGGCGCGTCCTTCAACCCCTGCTTGACGTCGCGGGAAGAATGTAACACAAGGACAGTATACACATGCACAATGCTCCAATTGCTTGGCCCTGTCCTAATGCATCTATAATGGTAGCACACCTGGGCACACTTCGCCGGTCAAGCACTACATTCTTGCGCATCCTCTTTTCCGCCACGCGTTGTGGATGGACTCTGTCGGTGAATTCGAAATGCTCGAGAGACATGTCAGGATCTCTGACACTTAGTGGGTTGTGGTTTGGGTATTCGCTTCGTCATCGAGCAATGCTCTTTTCCCCACCGCCATCGTCGTTGCTTGTTGCTGAGGATCTTCTATATAAGATGCATCATATTCCCTACAATTATTCCTCTCCATCAGCAACAGCAAGTGACCGGCCTCCATCGCTACTAGGCTTCATCCTTCGCCATGAAGCTCAACACAGCACTCACCACTCTCGTTTCCCTTACCACACTCGCTTCCGCTTCGGCACTTCCAAACGTCAACTTTAGGCGACAGAATCTGCTCAACACCAACTCCACCTCCTCGTCGTCCAGCGATGGCAGTGGCGCCGGTATCGGTGCAATCAACACCAACTTGCCCAGCTCCAGCTCCAGCTCGGTTCCATACAGCAATGCTACTACGACCAGCGCTCCGGGTGGTGGTGCAGGTGTCGGTGCCATCAACACTGCGCCGGTGACCACCACGGTTGTACAGACCGTGACCTCTACCGTCTCGCAGCAGTACACCACATTTGCTCAGACCAGCGTCGTCACCGCCACTGTCATCATCCCAGCCGGTGGTAATGGTGTTGGAGCCATCGCTCCAGGCTCCACTCAGCTCGGTTCGCCAGTCTACTTTGTGAACGGAGTCCCAGTCACCACTGGCTCAGGATCTGGCACTGGCGCTGTGGGCACTGGTGCAGGTACTGGCTCTGCAGGAACCGGCGCTGGATCTGGCAGCAATGCCGGCTCCGTCTGTGTCTGCTCTGCAGCACCGGCCGTCGTTGCTACTGGTGTTTACACCGTCACCGTCCAGAATGTCGTCAACCTTGGATCGACCACTTACACTTCCGCATACCCAACCACCACATTGGGACTCATCACCGTCGCTGGTGGATCCATCGTCCCTGCCGTCGCTACCGTCACCCAGTACGTCGTGCCAGCTGCAAACACCAACGCCGCTCTAGGCGCCGGTCAATCATACCAGACCATCACTGTCCCTGCTTCGGGTTCTTCACCGGCATACACCATCGTCGTCGTCGTCACTGTCGTCAACGACGTCGTTGTTCCGGTCAACGGTGCTGCTGGCAATGGTGTCGGTGCCATTCCTGCCACCACCAACGGTGCCGGTAACGGTATTGGTGCCATCCCAGCTACGACTGCTGGACCATTTAGCAACTCCACCTCATCCACTGCTGGATCCGGAGCAGGTTTGGGTGCCATTGGCCTCTCCACCTCTTCCGCATCATCTTCACAGGCCTCGGTTGGCGACGCGATCGCTGCAACCTCGACCCCAGGTGTCACTTCCCCAACCACGGTCGCACCAGTCGCACCAGCGACCACGACTCCTGCCGCGGGTACACAGACCGGCACTCAGGTCGGTTCGTTGGGCACCACGCCACTCTACAACCAGCAGGCATTCATCGACGACATTCTCGGGTACCACAACACGCTGCGTGCACGCAACGGTGCCCCGGCCATGACGTGGAACCAGGACCTGGCCAACATTGCGCTCAACAACGTCAACGCGAACGCTGCCGCGGCATCGACTCGAGCGGCAGGCACCGATGCCACATTGACGCACTCGCGCGATATCCCCGCCCTGGCTGCCTCTGACCCGTACGGCGAGAACATTGCGGACCAATACGGCGCCAACAACCCAGACTACCTCGTCTGGCGATGGTACGAGGAAAACACATCGTACGACTACGTCAATGGCGGATTCAGCGAGTCTACGGGCCACTTTACACAATTGGTCTGGTTGTCCTCCACTGAGCTTGGTTGCGCGTACACGCAGGCCCAGGACGCACAGGGAACCTACTTCCTCGCGTGCGAGTACAACCCGGCCGGAAACGTCGACGGCGGGTACCAGACCAATGTGTTGCCCATGACTGTCGCCGGACAACCCGCCAAACCAGCCGCCAACGCCGCTTAAGATGAACGAAAGTTTGGTCGTCGTCGTCGTCGTCGTCGTCGTCGTCGTCGTCGTCGTCGTCGTCGTCGTCGTAGTCGTCGTCATCGTTTCGAAACATCATACACATACACACACACTCGTTTTTATTCAATTCCGCCGCCCGGACACTTGCTTGCTATTTTGATGATGATACCAGAAATTATGAAAGGTTCAAGAGAGAGAGAGGATTTAATTTTCGAGTAGCCAGAGGTAAAATTTTTCTTTTCCTTTTATAATCTTTCACGATTTGAATGTACTTAATCATTTTTCAGAATCAATATCTCCGTCTCGTAGATTTGTTCTTTCTTTGTCTTGGTGCAGTTCTGTCTCATGTTTTACACGGAGTATGCTTGACGACCAAGTAAAGGACGAAATGGCTGTCAATGTGCAATCATTAAATCAAGACAAAAACAAGAGTGATGGTGATGGAGATAAAAGAGATTACTAAGACTACGACTCTGCCGACTCGTACCGCGACCGTGCATTCTCCTTGACACTCGCGACAAATTCAGCGTACGAGCCCGTCCCACGCCTCGCCTCGGCCTCGCGATCGCCCAATTTTCCACCTTCGCTGCCGAGACCGACGCCGGGCAAGTACGTCTCTGCCCTGACAATGTCCGCCCTGCCCTGGCCTGAGGAGCCGAGACCGCCAGAGACGTATCCCATCTTGCTCATGAGTTGACGACCTTTACTTTCCGTTTTGGTGCTGATTGGCTCTGGTGATGGCGAGCGCGGTTTAGGTCTCTTGTGTTTTGCCGTGGGGACTTCGATGGTGCCGCCAGCCTGCTTAATTTGTATTCTCCGTTCCAGTGCGCGGTTGCGGTACTCTGGCGCAGAGTCGTCCGTGCCCGTCGTCGTAGATGTTGTTGTCGTTGGAGGTGGTGTCTGCAGGGCGTCAGGATTGCGCGCACGAACTCTCTCGTCAGCCTTGGCGACGAGTACAGAGTCCTCGAGGTTCTTGCGGTGTAGGTCAGACTGAGATTCGTGCTGGTCGAGTTCAGCTTGTGTCTTGAACTTGCGAGAGCACAAGAGACAAGCCATAATCTTCAAATCTGCATAACTCGTGTGCTTCTCTGGCGGCGGTGCCATGGCCTCGTTGAGCTCTTCCTGCTTCCTGGACCAATGTGAAATCATGCCTCCTGAACCGGACTTGACTGTCACGCCTGATCCGAGTGCCTTGGCTTTTTTGCTCTTTGCGTGCTCAGTATTGTTTTTCCTCTTTTTCGATTCATCCGAGTCGAGTCCGGCCTCGGGAATGGCATCTTCCGGAATGAAGACCGAACATCGATACTCTGGATTCCAGTAGGCCAATAATTGTGCGGAATCTGTGGCCTTGAAGACTCCGGGCTCCACGTTGCCATATACGGGCACAAAAACTCCGACATGAATGAATGATAGACCAGCAGGCTTGCCCTTGACTAAGAAACCCTTGCCTGGTAAGGCTGCCGCTAGGGCAAGCGCTTGTGCCGCGGCCCCGGCATCCTGAAGTTCCACAAAGGCGACCGGGATATGTTCTTCAGCTCTACCCTCGAGCATCAACACCCTCCTGATGCGAACGCCCTGCAACCTCGTGATGGCAGTCATGATATGTTGTGCAGTAGTGTCCGAGTGCAAATCTCTGATTTGCAAGAATTGCGAGGGTAGCGTTCCCATGTCCTTGGTAAAGTCCGTCTCCGCTCGTGGTCGTTCGCACTTGAAGCAAATCTCGCGTCTAGCATAATTTGAAGCTCGACAATTGCGCTACCATGAATCAGCTCACTGCGTGGCGATTTCTTCTTGGAATAGATGTGGTCGAACATTATCGCAGATCCAGGATCCTGCTTCGTTGCGCGGATCCTTGCTATAGTCTATCCGTAGTCGATAACCATCAATCTCCAGTCCGCCATCTCGCCATTCCTCGAAAAAGTACCTGGTGGCTTCTGCGTCGTAGAATTGCAAGAAGCCAAAGCCACGGGGCCGCTCTAGTAGATCCGTCAGTCTTGTCGCTCACTGAACTGGCATATCTATTGTCTGACTCGAGTCGCGGTCCCTGATGATGATGCACGATTCCAGGCCCTCCCCAGCATGTCTGCGGCTGATGTATCGATGAAGCTGCGCGGGTCAATCGTCTAGTCCGGGCTGGTATGCAATGCACAATTTACTTCGACCTCGTCAATCTCAGGCAAACCCTGGATGATGAGCTGGTGACTCATCTCTGAGTAGCCTGATGGATATGATCTAAGACAGTCTGCAAGGCAGGCTGTCGCTGTGCTGAATGTCTTTCTGAATATCATGATGCTTGCGTGGTTGAAGCAGGATTTCAAGCAGAAATGAGACCATGTTATAGGTGCGGCAAGTAATTAACGCGCACTCTTATGTTTTAGTTATTCTGGACCTCAAGCTTCTAGCTCCAACACTTTCCTTCTTGATGGTAGTCCTCTTGGATATCAAGGCGATACGGACAATGTTGTGCAGATGCAGCGTTTGGAGTTGTACTAAATTCGGCACAAGAGAGACGAGAAGTACCCACAATGGACAGTCTACGACTTCCTGATATTTTCAGCCTTGCGAGACCTGCAAGAGCGATTATGTACAAAACTCACACTTGTCTTGTCGCGTCGCGCGAGAGGCAGTGGCCAACCTTCCTATGATTGCAAACAGACGTGCAATAGCCTTAAATTTACCGTTCGTGGTGAGCAGTGATGAAGATCCAAATCTTACACGTCCGGGAGTGGCTGTCTACACCCAAGTCAAGTTCGATACAGTGCAAGCACAGCCCTGTGAAGATAGACTTAGGGAGAGGAGACAGCCTTGTCATGCGATCGCCGGGTTGTACATATGATCCCCTCAGTTGCAATCGAGTTGGACGATAATCGATGCATCGGCCATATCGCTGAGTGATGTTAACCACGGGCGGATCACGAGCTCGAATTGCTTGTGTGCACACTGAGTGTCAGGCATGCCGGATCGCACGAGACTAGTATTCGTCGTCGTGCACGTTAGATCAAGCTTGCGTCATGCAGCTTTGATTGCGTCTTCTTTTGCTTCTAGCGATGACTTCTTATGGCATTCTTTATTGTCCTTAGGTCATGTCACTTGTTGCATGGATTCTGCAAGACTGCGCAGACTCGCAGCCCACCGGATGACGCCGTCATTGTTTCGAATGAATTCAACGATTGCCTTGCGCTTGAGCTCGCTCGTGTCGCGACTGACGGCTTCGAAAAGTTCTACCTTCTGGTCCTGCGAAAGCTTGGCCAGATCGAGTGATTTAACACGATCTACATGGTTCTGTTTCTGCTCGGGCGACAACTTTGTGGGCGAAGATGTGATGACTTCAATGGCAGCTTGCAACTGTGCACCCGTCACGACTGCCAGCGGCGTGACTGAGCGTGAAAGCAATCGATTGGGAGCCACGGCATCATTCCAGTGATGCTTAATCTGTAGATCCATGTGTGAGACCGCTGAGCTGTTGGACGAAGTCCTTGTAGTAGCCGCAGGTCGTTGCAGCGGCGGCATCCGTGTCTTCTGCACCCCTTGTGACATGATCCTCAGCGTCCCGATGAAAAATCCCTTGACCTTGATCAGGGACTACACCCTTGCAGCCGTCGATGCTGAGACGACGCGTGTCGCACAAAGCAAGTATACAAACTCGCCATCAAGTCAAAATGTTCCGAACTTGGAAGCACAACGCAATTAGCAACGAATACGAAGAAACACGACGAGGATACGCGCCACAGCAGGACACAACAAACTTTCTGGTGAAACAAGAGACGAAGAAGTGACGAGAAGGACGCAGGCATTCGTGCGTACAAGCAGGCGTGCACGCAGCCAGAGGCGCATCAGATAGGATAGTTGCAGACCGGCCGAGTCTCGATCTTGACCGACTATTGATTCGAGGTCGTCGTCTTTCCTTCTTGCTCCCGTCAGCGGTGCTGCCTTTATTCGCAGTACGAGGCTGGGAGTCCCCAAGAGGGTCCTTGATCGATGCAAAGGAACGATACTACTGTACGCAAATGGAACACGAGTCGGCCGACGTACGATGAGGATTGGTCTGATGAAGAATTTGCGGCCGAGGAGGATGAACAACCCGGGCCATCGAGACTCACGATTGCGGAACAACCACTAGCGAAAGCTCCGTGGGAGATTGACTTTGACACGGATGCTTCTGACCTGGGCGCACCGCAATCAAAGGGAACGCTCAATGCAGATTCAAACACTCCGCAGTCCTCTATGGCAAAGTCGGAAACGACGAATCATGAGCCTATGAAACGTGTCTATTCACTGCACGATAGACCCGCTGCACCGAAGACTCCGGATCATGCTCCGCCGCAAGATTTTGATTCGAAGTCCAGTATGAAGCGGTCAAGTGCTAGGAGATCTTTGTTACCAGAAAATCTGCCAGACCAGGAGCAACCCAATGCTAATGGAGTGGGCGCTCTGTCGCATGCATCAGAAATCATCAGCGCACCGGTCGATGCGAGTGTTAATGCCACTCAAGTAATCAACCTTGAGTCGTCGCATGATCCACTACCAACAGAGCATTCATTTGTGCACTCCCCTGTGCTCGAGGCATCAGCACCCACGAATGGCGATTCTGACAGCGACGCATTCGCAGATGAGGACGAAGACATGAGGATCGAAGCTCTCATGTTCAACCCAGACAATTTGGCCACGAACGACTATTCAGATGACGAGCTAAGCAAGGCTGCCTCAATTAAGCAGGATAAACCCGTCGTGTCTGATGAGTCTTCTCGTGAGCCAAGCATCGAATTGTCCCCTAATTTTGAGCCACCTGATGTCGCGCAAGACAGCAATGTTCCAATGTTCCCGCAGGACTTTCGAGAAGGACTAAAATCCAGAGCATTGTCGGACGCCATTCTGGAAACCTATCACAGCCCACAACAAGGATCCCAAGATATGTTGCGCTCGATGTCGGACGAGAAGCATGAATCGCAGCCCGTCGTCACTGCAGAGAGGACGCCTTCGATCGTGCTAACAACTAATGCATGGGCTGAAAAAAGTAGACTTCTCAAGGAACAGCTTGAAAAGAACAAAAGATTGAAGGAGGAGATGCAAAAGAGACCTGTTATTCGTGAAAGCACCTATGACCACGAATATGAGTACCAAGCACCGATTGCCAGAATACAGTCGCCGATGAGGAACACGGAGATGTCCGTTGATCACGAAAATTCTGTCCACGTTCTACCTGCGGCAAATCACTATGAGACGCAGCCAACTCCCATGCATCCTAACCTGAATACTTTGCTTGAGGAGGACGAGGGAGAAGAAGAAGAGGTGGCTACGACTGTGCAACGCTCTAGAGTATCGCAAGAAGGAGATATTCCGGTACAAAGAACACTCACACCGGCCGTGCCAGAGAAAGATGTGAAACCCTCAAGAACGCCAGAACTTAGCACAACGAGCAAACAACGAGACATTCCTTCGCCCTTGAAGTCGCCGACGCGAATCCCGAGTTCAAGCACGATCGAGATGACCCGTCCCGAATCTGCAAAGTCCTTTGACACTAATAAGGATCTGCCTGCGATCACGTCTAGCACGTTGTCGCACCATACTAGCGAAACTGATTCAGGAAGTGATGCCGACGGGAGCATAGAAGACGATACACTGAGTCCGGAACAGGAATATGCCATGCTGAAAAGTCTGGAGTCCGGCACACCAAAGTCAACAATTGCGCTTACGAAAGACAAAGATTTGCCTACGATTCGGCAGGAGAATGCGAAATTTAAGATCACTGATCTGCCTGCCATCACAACGTCACTAAACAAAGGCACACGTCACGCAGGTGTCGCCCCAGCAATGGCAGCTTACACGCCTTCCGAGTACTCTGCCATGCCATCGTCGGACACTCCAACAGACAGACATGCCACGACCCAGTCGATGCAAGATAGTGCCAACCATCTTTTGCCGTCCTTGCCTGTTTCAGAGGCACTCTCAGCACATCCGTCAGTGGCTGTCAGGGAGGGCACATCATCGCGCCCGATCTCGAAGGTCTGGGAGCCATTGCGTACGCATCCCAAGACGGAGGGTCAGGCTTCACCGCCAAAAATCGAGACTTCCCGCTTCTCTAGCTCTACTATACAGAGTAATGAGCCTGATGACTATCATTTTGATATGAGAGACAGTTTCAATCCCGCCATGTTCAATACTCTTCAAGACAAGCCCTATTATTCCGATGACGAGATGGACTCTAACACTAATGACGATCGCTTGGCCGTGCCCGATCACGAGCGTGAGCCTTCCTTACGAAGCTCAACTTCAGTGGCTACCTTGCAACCTGCGTTGAGACATATGCAATCCACTCTCACGATCGGTCCCGATACACCGTCGACCATTGGCGAGCGGGAAAGCGAGCGTCTGGCGGACGAATTGCTACAAGAACTCTCTCTTGCACATCAGCCAGGAGCGTCAAGCGACATCGAAACTGTGCCAACGAACAAGTTGATTGAGAACTCGACTCGACCACTTGAAGATGGTAATACTCGCACGAGTCTGACGAGTCCCCTGGTGTCCAACACGACTGAAGGTGCACTAAGCCATGAGCAAGATGCACGGACACCGAGCCCATCTGCGAAGTTTGCCGCTCGCGGACGTTCGGCATCCGCTGGATCAAAATTCCTGGAAGTGATGAGTCCCATGACTTCAATGGAGCAGACCAGAGCCATTGGGAATACGCCTGAAGTCGCCAACAACCATAAAGTTTCGTCAGCTGACCTGTTGCGTTACAAAGATATCAAGCAATTGCCCACATCTCAATTGAGGACTGCAGAATACCAACGAAGAACCAAAGCACTGCAAGAAAATAGTAGTGGGCTGCGGGAATACCTTGTCGCTGTCGAGCTCCGTCTCAAGGAGCAAAATAGATCTCTCCCGGGTCCGGCACCCAAGACTGAGTTCAAGCCAAGTAAGACAATTATACCTGACATATTTGTTCCCAATGACCTTTCCCGCACTACTGCTCGAATTGGTGACAAGGGCAAGGACGCTGCGAAGGAGCTACTCTCAAAGTCGACACGGGGTCTTAAGGGACTTTTCCATTCGAACTCGAGGTCAGTTTCGGGCTCAAAGAAGCCAAACATCTCCTTACCACTCGAGTCGAAGAAGCAAGATCGTCGCACGAGTCTCTTCAACACACGCAGCGTTAGCGGACAAGAAATACCGACCATGTCGACCGCGCCACAATATCAACAAACTCTCATGCCCCCTTCGACTCCCCAGAGTCCTCAAAACAAACAGCAGTACTCGCCGGTACACAATCAAATCTCACATCACTCGGCGGGATTGAGTTCACCTATATCTCAACGTAGCCACCACTCACCAAATGCAAATACTCGCGATCAACCTGCCGAGGCCAGCTTGCCAGACACGCCAAGCTCAAAAGACGACAACGAGCACTTGAATGGCGGCCGTCCGAATTCGACGACCATTGCACGCATCAAGACTTACTTTCCAGACTTGCGCGATGGCGATATCGAGGAAGCCTTGCATGCGTGCGATGCGGATGAACAGCGCGCCATTGGGTACTTGGTGATGCACCGGCAGGGTCGCTGAGCCCATCCCACTTCCTGAAGTGTAATTAATGACACCACGACGACGACTACTACTACCTTTAATGAATTATGCAGCACAATGCAAAGAATACTAATCATGTACGTTAATGCCTTGCATGGGTGTCGATACTATGTATATAAATTCATTTCATCATTCATAATCTACAAATGTCAAACGTGAATGCTCGCTAACTTACTTATACCATGTTGACGCTACCCTGACTAGTGTCGCGCTTTGCTGGAACAAAACGGCCAAAAACTGAAATTTATTTGTGTGTTTCTAGAAGGAGTCCACTAGAGGACGAATAGAGCGACCAAGAGTGCCATGACGAGACTGAAGGAGACGGCGAGGCTGCTTGCGACGGAGGCAGTGGTACCACCACCGCTGCCGGTAGTGGAGGCCGACTCTGACCAGGGCTGTGAGACGCCAGAGACGGTAGCGACATTGGCGACACCGCTGGCGCCTGGACTTGAAGCATTGTATACAGCGTTCGGAATGCCGAACGTGCCTGTTCCAATGGCACTGATGGAGCTGGTGGAATCGGCGTACTTCACCTGCGCCAGCGCAATCTGTTGCTGGTCCCAGTTGTAGACCACGTAGGCGGACCGCAAAAAGTAGTCCCCCAGCAGGTAATACGAGTCGCTGCTCACGCCGACCACGCCAATCTGACAGACTTGCGATCCCTTCGAGCGGGCCACGGCGTCGACGAGTAATTCGACAGGGGTGCGGATAGTCGCGCCATTCTGGAAGTGGAAATCGACGGTCGTGCCGGCCGTGATGGCGGAACAGGGGACGACGGGCTGGGAGTTTTGGACGGTGCCGCCGAGTTCGGCGGCGATGAGGGAGACCACTGCGTTGGGAAGATAAATCACCGTGGTGCCAGAGTCGAGGACGACGATATTGTCGACGGAGGCGGTGGCCGACGCCGATGTCGAGCCGTTGAAGCCGACGGAGAGGAGCGTCACTTGTAGCGAGCGGTCCGCGGGCTCGACGATGGGCACGACGGTCAAGGGACCACTGTACTTGGCCGAATCCACGCCGCCCAATAAGACGGACCCATTGCCCTGCGCGTTGAGATAGAGGGAGAACGCCGAGCTCCCGATCACTTTGGCCGCGACAAACTGGTCGAGCAGCGTCGGACTCGTAAAGGGCGTCTCCGTCGTGTTGGCCATGGTGCCAATGGCATCCGCCACGGAAGGGTACCCGTCGAGACTCACCGAGGGTCCGAGACCGATGATGCCGGCCACCGCGCCGGACGACGAAGGATTGTACTGGTACGTGGCGAGACCAAACTCGAATTTCGGCACGGTTAGGCCAGCGAACTCGGCCGTCTCGGAGATAATTTCGCCAACGGCCTCGGAAGTGTCGACGTAGGAGATGGCGAACGCCTGTGCCGGTGTATTGCCATAGGTCGAGGATGTGCTCGGATTATAACACCCGTTCGAGGAACAAATCTCCTTCTCGAGTGCAGAGGTCGTCTCGCCGCTAGGATCGCCACTCGGCGTGTAGGCCGAGATGTTGGTGCTCGCGGCCCATGTTAAGGGTGAACCGGTATCGAGGATGAGATTCAGAGTCTGCGCGGGCGTGCCAAACTCAATAGAGGCCGTGTATCCCGCAGTGTCGCTCGTGATTTGTAGAGGCACCGATGCTGGACTCGTTGCTCGCCTATACAATTGTGCTGCTGCGCTTCCCATCCGCTGGACTGGCAATTCGACCCAACCTCGCTTGCTCGCTGCACTGGTGGCGAGACCCTCATCCGTGCCAGCAGCAGTCTCTCCATCGGCGGTCGGTAGCAGGGCCGGAGAGTAGTGAGGGATGACCTTTGATGCGGCCACCGATGTGGCCAAGAGCAGCTCTGCAAGAAGCATATCTACCGCAGTACTTTGTTATAGCACTGCCCAAGAATATCGCGTAGAAAAGGATACAGACGATATGAATGCTCGTTTATGTAGACAGAGACAGGCAGTTTCTTGTGTGAGCTTGTGTGAGGGGCAAAAGTCCTTGTGCAACGTTGCAGCTTTGTCACCAACCGTTCGTGGCCAAGTCTCCAGAGGCAAGAGAGCCGGTGTGCAACGCCAAGGAAAGGCAAAGGAACGTCGTGCTGGCGTCTTTGTGTAACGTAACGCAAGGCAATACGGACTTTTGCTTGCCAGTCGCCTCATTTTCCCTCCAAATTTGCGGGCGGCCGCGCATCTGTTCGGGTCTGTCGATCCGGTGCACGTGAAGTGAGGCGCAGCAACTTATTTCTTGGCAGCTGCGTGACGTCATTCGAACTTAAGTTCCGTTTCATTACGGTCCGTCTCTTCGGGCCGCTCGGGCCGCTGGAATACGATTGACACGAAAATATGGACGTATCCCACGTCGCGAGACGACGGGATTGGGAAATAAGAGTTTGGTATTCATTGAAGTAAGAATTGTTTTGGCGTGCGTACCGTCCAGTGCCCCTTCGAACTTTGATGCAGATGAGAAGCCGTGCCTGATATTCTGACTTCCTGTGCAGGTGTGTCTTGACCAGCGCGTGTCTTGGACAATTGGCTGCACGTCCAGCATCAATAAAGCTCTTTCACACAATAAGGCAAGACTGAAGACAAAGACCAGGAACGATACCGCTTCGCAATCTTCCGAAGATAGGATTCTAGTCGGCTCACGGCGTCACGCGAAGTGTCCAAACAATGGCGATTGAGGACTATGCTAAAGCTCTGGCGAGCATTCCCACGGACCCGGAAGATCTCATGCCGTCGCTGGACTCCTTGATACATGGAACGGCCAAGTTTGACTCGCAACCATTTTTCACCAGTCTCGCGATGATCATCATATCGGAGCTCGGGGACAAGACCTTTCTAGTCGCCGCACTCATGGCCATGCGACACGACCGTTTAGTGGTTTTCGGCGCCGCTTTCGCGGCGCTCCTGATCATGTCCGTCCTCAGTGCACTGCTAGGACACACGATGCCGCAGCTTCTGCCAAAGTGGCTCACTCAGCTTGCCGCGTGCGGATTGTTCTTTGTCTTTGGGGCAAAGATGTGCTGGGAGGGATACAACATGGACAATAGTGCTTCCGTGGAGGAGGAAATGGCAGAAGTGGAGCAGGAACTGGAAGTTGTGTCTGGAGGTGACGCACTGAGGTCGGCAGAAGAGGGCAGCTTGCATCGCTCAGGTATCTCCGCAAGCCTCAAGGACTTGTCGTCGTCCAAACCTGGACAGAGCAACAGCGCTATTGAGGACGACATGGGACAGGGGACCAAGGCCGTCAAAAAGTCCTTTGAAGGAGTGACGAACCTCCTGTCCCTCGTCTTTTCGCCAATCTTTGTTCAAACCTTCACACTCACATTCCTGGGCGAATGGGGAGATCGCAGTCAAATCGCCACGATCGCCATGGCGGCGGGCAGTGACTACTTGTGGGTGATTGTTGGCACCGTGCTCGGTCATGGCATGTGCACGGCCTTGGCCGTGGTGGGAGGACGTCTGCTGGCGAGCAAGATATCCGTGAAGCAAGTGACGCTCGGAGGTGGATGTCTCTTCATCCTCTTTGGCATTCTGTATGCGTACGAACTACACCAGTCTACGCTGGTTGGAGCTGTGCCAAGTGCTACCGGTGCTGGCACGGTATGAAGCGCAACACTTAATCATGTCTATACTCTTTTACCACACTTAACTCGGATATGCTCCATGAAAGCTGATCACTTGTGAACGCTCGTCCTATCAACCTTCTATGAAACTCTTGTCCATAAATCATCATGCATGAATGTATATATACATACATGTACACACCAGCAGCAACCTGGATTGGACTTGTGATTAAATCAAATCGAAATGAAACTTCTAAACGACGAAACCGTCAATCGATCTCGTATCATCGAAGTGACAAGAGCGGAAGGAAATGAAAGATCATCAAATCAGGCAACTTGTGCCGTATTGCCGTTCACCCTTTTTGTTGGTTGCCCCTCGTTCGCGGCTTCCCAGGTTTCCCCTATTATTCGCGCCCTTTACCAAACTACTGCCAAACACCAAACTTATTACGCTTTTCTGCCAGCTATAGTCGTTCTTCCACTCGTTCTGCTCGACAAATCTACACTCCTTACATTCAGTACTTGTCTATCGACCAATTTCCCTGTCGAACAGCGATCGAGGTAGCGTCAAATGGTGCGATTTCGAGCGTTCTCGGCTTCCGCATTGTTATTGTTTGTCGCTTTTGTCCTACTGCTGCTTACGGTCATTTCAGCCCCTATCACGAGGTTCTCCAGGTGAGCAAATGGCTACCGCGGGTTTCATATTCGACATACTGATAATGTGTCTCTAGTTTGGGCTCAGTCAGCGGTACAAAGTTTGGTGTGTTTGGATACTGCTATACGAATGGGAGCTGCTCCGGCATAAACATTGGTTACGACACGGACGTCATTATTTCCGGCAGGGCAGCTGGCATACTCTCGCGACGACAGGTGAGTCTCGAGCGCCGACAGGGTCTTGGTGGAGGCAATGCGAATCCTGGTATGAATTCACAGTCCATGTTCAACTTGCCTTCCAGTACCCGAAGCAACCTCTCGAATGTCCTTGTAGTTCATGTCGTCGCAGCGGGACTGACACTGATACTGTTCTTGATGGCCGTCTTTGGTCATCTGCAAAGCGCTGCGAATTCTTCGAGCTATATGCTGGGCGCCATCATCCTGGCAGTTCCGACACTGGTCCTCACACTGCTCGCCTTTCTCATGGACATTCTCATCTTTGTTCCGAATCTGGATTGGGGTACCTGGATCACTTTGGGGGCAACCGTCCTGAATGCCATAGCCTGTGTCACCATCTGCGCTGCTAGACGAAATCTAAAGGCTCGAGTCGCCATGCGAAAGAGAATCGCAGAGAATGACGACCTTAACGCGGAGCATTACTACAATTCGCAGCATTTACAGGATCCTGTGGTTGTACCTGAACCAGAAATGTCACAGATCGACAAGGCGACATTGCCACAATTCAGTCAGTACGATCTCGAACACCCCGACGCAGCGGATACTGAGACTATGCCGCTCAACAGAAGGGAATTGGACAGTCGCAGCATGAGAAGTGAGACGCCTTCCTTGACTTCTCCTCCTCGATACCCCGCCACGGGCGATGGATATTCTACAGTACACGAATTGCAGGAGTTGCAACCGGCGGCTGTATCCATGAATGATTATTCTCGTGCCAGAATACCATATGGAAATCCTCCTAGACGCGAAGAGCCCGATCTGTATGCCCCACGACCCTTTGTCCGCGAAGATTCCTATGGCTCAAATCGATCGATGCAACCACCTTTAGCTCATGCGGAAGAACCATTGCGTCGTGATACGGCGCTCGAGGGAAGTGATATGAGTGATCACGAGTCCCCAGCACGAGAGCACTGGCGATCGAGGACGACGCGCGCGCCTCTGAACGATGTCGGTAATGACGATGCGGGCGGCAACGACTGGAGTCAACCAGCACGCAGAGGACCACCGCGCGATCGCAGGCAGCGCGCAGTCAGTGGTCCTCGCCCGATGCCGCAGTCGCAATCCGAGCCCAGGATGCCGGTCAGGTCAGCTAGTGGCAGCTATTACGAAGATGTGCCACCTCAATTCGATCAAGGCGCGCAGCGACGATTCCAAGACGGCGACTACCTCGAACCACGACCCGCCAGAGGCCCGCGCCGCCATACACCTCAGGGATCCGGGTCATTCGAACGACCTCCGTACCCACAACAGCCTCGATCGCCTGATACTCTATCGAATAGTTCTCACTTCACCTCCGTCTCGCAACGAGGCATCAATCCAGCCTGGCGAGGCGACCAACCATCGAGCAATATGAGACCGTATGGCGGCGGTCACCCACACTCCAGACAGGAGCGACGCGGTCCACCTCCCAAGCCAAACATCTTGGCGGATAATCCAGACTTTGTCTTGCCTGGCGCCGGCGGCGGCGGCGGTCGCAGCAGGTTACCTGCCTCGCGACGACCGGGTGCCGTGCCTGCGTTGTCGGCGAGTAATCTCAGTGCTGGCCCGTCACCATACGCCATTGCCAAGGCAGTGTAACGTACAGCATAATTCTCTATTCAAATCTTTTCTTACCATGAACCTTTTCTTCATGAATGCAATATACAAAAGGGAACGGAAAGTTTTCAAGCATATGTACAACAATATTTATAAAAATGTGATTTATTTTTCTTCTATCCTGTTGGCAACTTTTTTTATGTTCCTTTCTTTTCTATAATGGCACGGACGGATGATCCACTCATGATGATAAATTGTACCATCGTTTGCACGAATTTCGACCGGAATACAGGACTGCTTGGAACGAAGGCTGCCTGCAACTCTTGAAATTGCCTAAATACGAGTTTTCGCGGATCGCGGTGGATTTAGGGCAGTAAGCGAGCGGCGACCAGGTCCATGACTCTTTACACCATCCCCTCACGAAAAAGTCGTGTCCTTCCTGTCCGTGTCCGGGCGTGATGGTCGGTTGCAATTGGATTTGTGCCAAGGCGTGATTGTAGAGGATTTTCCCGCGCGTAGGACAAACGTATTGCGTTATGTCGCCGATTGTTCCCGTGGCAGGACAGTCCTCGATGCGTTGGACGTCGCCTTCGTTTACGGTGCCGAGGAGACAGCAGTGGTCTTTTGGCCAGGCTGGACTTCCACCTGCTGCTCCAGCTGCTGCTGCTACGATTGCGGCGGCGAGGAGAACTTGAGTCACGAGTAGTGCTGAGAATTGCATCTTTCAGAAGATTATATGTCGGCTTTTGGCTTTTCTTTTTGCTTTTGCAGTACAGATAGGGACAGGTCATTGACTTTTATATAGTGGATATTAGGCAAAAAGGAGTACATTTGTAGAGTGCGCGGAAGTTTCTAGTATGCATATGGTACCGTCGATCGACCGATATTGCTGCGGTGCTTGACACGGTGCTAATCGGCCCTGTCAATCTACAAGCACGACCGTGTGGATCATCGATGTTTCCTTTTTTTTTTGTCTGATGGAGTCCTTGCGGTGAATACCTCTACGGTGATCTACGGTGATTGATGCCTGAGTTTTATTTCGGAAATCTCCTTTTGCGTGCAATTGATTTTATTATGGACACAATTGTAGACAACGCATTTCCGGATCGACGTGCCAAACCCGCAGTGAGCAAGAGTCATGCAATATAAATGATGCCGTGTCTTGGTACATCGGGCCAAGAATATTCTACACTTCTCGATGCGGTGGCCGGATGATATTTGTTTCATCCATCAATAAATACCTCGGAATAGCGAGCTCGACTGGCATACTCTCACCGGGTCACATATCTAAATGTGCGCGTTCATTGAACAATCCACAAGCGATGGCGTGTTTGTCTCGTCAATGAATCGTGCTTCTCCAAGATCGTTGATAGATGGTTAAATTTAATCTTATACAAGAACTAAATACATCGGGACTAGTGCTACATTTATACTTTTTGTGTCTACGAACGAGTCGTCACATTCTAGATAGAGTTGACATTACCTGAATATGAGCAGTCCTGCCATGAAGGAGATAATCATGATTGTACTGGACACTTTCGAGGCATCGCTGCTCTTCGGCAAGGTGGATACAGATGGCAGGGATGTCGATTTCGAGCTCGATGAAGCACCAGGTACACCAGAAATACTTGTAGTTGCGGGAGTGGTCGTGATGCTCGACGTTGTGCCTAACTGGCTATTGGCCGCGTCCGCGACACCTTGATTGCTGTTGTTCGAGCCGGAATTGTTGTTACCGGACCCAAAGGCACTGGAACCAGAAGATCCTGAGCCAGAAGATCCAGAGCCAGAAGATCCAGAGCCAGAAGAACTTGAGCCAGAAGAACTTGAGCCAGAGAATCCGCTGCCACCAGCGCCCGTGCCAGAAACACCAGCTCCAGGAGCGCCTGACCCAGACGATCCTGAAACGGGTGAACCCGAGGAACCTGAGGTAGAAGAGCCCGGAGTGGATGACCCAGATCCATTAGAGCCAGAAGCACCTGAGACCGCAGCGCCTGAACCAGATCCTGCAGAAGCTGATCCTGACGATCCGGATCCCGACGACCCGGGCCCTGTCGAGCCAGAGCCAGAGCCAGAGCCAGAGCCAGAGCCAGAGCCAGAGCCAGAGCCAGAGCCAGAGCCAGAGCCAGAGCCAGAGCCAGAGCCAGAGCCAGAGCCAGAGCCAGAGCCAGAGCCAGAGCCAGAGCCAGAGCCAGAGCCAGAGCCAGAGCCAGAGCCAGAGCCAGAGCCAGAGCCAGAGCCAGAGCCAGAGCCAGAGCCAGAGCCAGAGCCAGAGCCAGAGCCAGAGCCAGAGCCTGACGAACCTGATGAACCTGATGAACCTGACGAACCTGACGAACCTGACGGACCTGACAATCCAGACGATCCAGACGATCCAGACGGACCTGAGCCTGGAGGATTATTGGAGCTCGGAGGGCCTGCGGGACTTGACGCCGGCGGTCCTGGAACCACAACAGTACTAGTAGTGACTGGCGAGAGAGTGCTCTGCTGCGTTCCAGTCGTCGACGTTGTCGCGGTGGTCGTGTTCCAATACATCTTGCTCAATGTAGAGGCCGAGCTGACGCCGATGGGGGACAATGTGGTGGTGTGTTTACTGGCATCAATGCTGCCTCCACCGCTGCCGTCCAATGTCGCGCTAGTCGTCGATTGCGAGAGGTCGTCTGAAGTCGTCGTCGTTGTCGAGGTGACAGACACTGGACTAGTGAAGGCAGTCGTAAGACTGTCGAATGAATAGCTTGAGCTGGTCGACTGCCCTTCGTAAGAACTTGACGTAGTGATGCTTGTTGTGCTGCCGGGATTGGTATCTAGACTTCCGGACGAGGACGAGGACGAGGAAGCAGAGGATGGAGATGACTCCATTGAGGATGAGGACTGCGTCGGTGGTGCTGGGAACGGAGTCGAAGAAATTTCTGGCGACGATGAGCTCGAAGGATAGTCCGAGGAAGACGTGAGTGACTCCGAAAGAGCCGAGAGTAAAGACGAGGATGAAGGACTTTCTGAAGACATCGAGCTCGTGAGAGACTCGCTTGTAACGGTAAATGACGACGAGCTTGACTCTACAGTAGGCATGAAAGAAGTGTCTGCCGAGAAGCTCGAAGATGTCTCGATTAGTGGAGTAGAAGACTGTGAATTTGAAGTTGTTGAAGAGAAGAGAGAAGAGGAGGATTCTGGTATAGTCTCAGACGAATCAGAGGTTGAATAGGTAGACGAAGAGGAAGAACCAGACAGAGTAGAGGAGTATGACGCAGTCGGCGTCGCGGAGAAGCTAGTAGAACTGTCGGACGACGTCAACAGAGTGTCACTGCTAGTGCTGAATATGCTTGAGCTCTCCGTTGATGCGGACGACGTCTGTGACCACTCAAAATAAGCGCTGGATGATGGTGACGATGACGATTCTGGTTTCGCGGTACTGGAGCTCGAATCTATAAATATCGTGCTGGAGCTTGAGTCTGAAGTATCAGAGCTTGAGTCCGACAACATGGTACTGGAGCTTGAAGCCGTGGAGAATGCTAACGATTCCGAACTCGTGGTCGCACTTGTGAATGTAAAAGATGACGACGATTCCGAACTCGTACTACTGAGGCTTGAATCCGTGAGAGTAGCAGACGAGGACAATGTCATGTCCGCACTCGTAGCGGACGCTGTCGCTGAGGGCACAAATATTGACATGCTCGTCGTGTCACTTGCAAAAGTGGAGGAGGATATCCAGGTCTCCGAAGACGAGAAGGACGAACTCGTCATGCTCGCATAGCTCAAACTGCTGCTTGTCGTCATATATATGCCTGTGCAGACCGCTTCAAGCACGAGGACGGTGACATCCGCGTCATCGTCTTGAAAACTGTCCTCAAATACCTTCGTGTAATAATAGCCTGCAACGGCGGGGTTTGAGGTATCAGAACCATCATAGTAATAGAGCGTGTTGTGGGAGTAAACGTTGTCACCAGCATAAATTTGCTCGAACTCGAGCCCATAATTGTCGAAATATGGCGCCGCAGGAAAGAGACAATTGTCATTCTCGACGCCATTAGAAATAAAACCCGTTGGTACACTGCTCACATTTGCGGCATTCATGTCATAGACGATTTTTCCATATCGTTGCTGATTGACCGTATCAAAGCATATGCCATTGTTCGTCTCGTCGACAACGAGCTGCCCAGAGAATAAGGTGCCTGTGACATTCGAAATGTCGAGTGTATAACAGCTGTATTGGGCGGGAACTGGCTGTCCAGGTGCATACGAGGAGTCAGCCGGTTCATAACTAATGGCAGCCGCTGGACTCGAATTATGCTGTCCCATGGCACGGTCCGTCACAAATCTGATAGCAATGTCTTGTTGCGACATTGGTGGGCTTGTACCAAGTCTATATACCGTGCGCAGGCTGCAAGTGTCTCATGTGGCCATACACACGGCAGAGTGACCGACGAAAATAGATATGTTATCCCACTACTCGACGAACCAGACTGTGCCTAGACGCGATTGACACGGGAAGCACTTGATTCAAGCCGCTCATGTTGCACAAGATGGCGGTGTTTAGGCGTGTCGGGTCAGTCCAGACATGCGAGACTCTTAAATTTCCGACCATTGGCAGATTTGGTATATGCATGACAAAACGGCCGAGACGGTAGGAAAAGTAAGCGGCAGTTTGAGTTTGTGGCATGGGAATTCCCCTGCCATAGCGCCAAGATTCCTGTCCTTCTCCGTGAATCGCTGCTTACCGGTCCGTCGTGTCCAATGCCCCGAGCGCAAAGACACAAATTTAAACTCGGAAAGATGGCGCAAGATTAGACGGAGGCTGTAATCTTAAGTCCTAAAGCTCAATTTTGCTTCTTCGGCACAAACTCAAGTCGCGTACCCAGCAGGTCCATCACATCTCGTGCGATACCGATGTGACATCTTAAATTTGTGACGCATGCGTTCCATCATATCAATCTCTCTAGCACAAGTTTCATGGTAATGTCATTCGTGTGAGAACTAGAGGGCTCACGTACCGCACGTTAATGCCAACGACACAAGACAAAACAGAGCATGGCGACAATAGAGTGCCTTCATATCGACCAGAAGGCAGCACCGGCGCGCATCACCGACATTACATCAAACACTTATAATCATATATATAACGTTCACTTTAACTAATTAATGCGACGTCCATGGATATACACACGTGTGACTGTTGTAGTAGTCGAGCCACTCTGGATGAAACTCGGAAAGTCGCGGCAAGAGATGAAACACGAAAGTTACTGCGCCACAAGATCGAGTGAAGTCACGTGCGCACATTCCCCGGAATCTCGATCATCTCATCTGCTCGCTTCCCGCTCCTCTTCCCCAAACAATCCATCCATTGCCTTCGAGGCTCTTTTCTACTAGATATTACAGCTGCACTTCAATTACATCTACTTCGGTTGGAATCTTTGTGTCTCTCCTGCACGGGCTATTGCTTATACACACTCCATCTCCGCCTCTCATTCTCGGTCGCTTTCCCTGAAGATCTCTTTTGGAGGATAGGTCTGGTTTTGTCTCGGAGTAGCTCTCTCGGAAGTCTAGGAAATGCTCTCTCTCTTGGTCGCGGCCATCGCCTTGGGAGCCGTCCACGTCGATGCCATCTCAGCGGCTCAGCAGGCCTCTCCGGCATGGCAGCGGGCACTCAACCTGACGTCTCTCATGACGAATGAGGAAAAGGCCAACATCACAACTGGAGCGGGTATCATACAGAGGTGTTCCGGCAACACCTCGCCCGTGTCGCGCTTCAACATTCCGAGTCTTTGTTTCCAGGATGGACCTGCCGGTGTCCGTGCGGTCGATGGCACCTCGGCTTTCACTGCTCAGGTCAATGCCGCCAGCACTTGGGACGTCAACCTCATCTACCAACAGGCACATGCCATGGGTGCAGAGTTTCGTGCAAAGGTCAGTCTTGTCGATTCTGAACGGGTCCGTTCGGCAGAGCTAATCTCGATACAGGGAGTCAATGTCGCGCTAGGACCAGTGGCTGGTGGTCCACTCGGACGAACGCCGTATAACGGCAGAAATTGGTGCGTGCAGTCCACCTGTACACAAAGCTTATACTGATGATATCAGGGAAGGATATGGCAGCGATCCGTATCTACACGGTGTTGCAGCATATTACGGCATCCGCGGCATCCAAGACAATGGTGTCATTGCCACGCCCAAGTAAGCACTCAACCCGTGTAATTAACATCTCGTTCTGAACCATTTCGCAGACACTTTATCGCATATGAGCAAGAGACTTATCGATACACGGGTATTCTACAGTCCGTGGCCGGTGGTGGACTCGAAAATCCTTCCAACAACACGAATGTCGAACAAATCAGCTCCGATCTGTCCAATCGAACACTCCGAGAACTATATCTCTGGCCATTCGAGGAGTCTATGGCTGCCAAGCCACTCGCCATCATGTGCAGTTACAACCGAATCAACGGCACGGACGCTTGCGCCGACGGCACTCTATTGAACGATATTCTCAAGGTAATTTCTGCCCGTAGATTGAAATGAATTATACTGATGGCTCGTAGGAGGAACTAGAATTTCCTGGTTTCGTGGTTTCCGACTGGGGCTCCGTCTTCACGGCAGCTTCAACGAATGGTACGATGAATAATGGACTTGACCTCGACATGCCGGGTGGCGAGGGCTACTATGGGAGCGACCTCGTGACGGCAGTCTCGTCTGGCTCTATCCCGCAGTCTCGATTGGACGATGCAGTCACTCGCATCTTGTTTGCATACTTTGCCTCTGGTCAGGATGTCGGGTACCCGAGTGTCAACTACAATGTGCAGTCGTTTGCCACGGTCGATAGTAATGGTTGGGTCAACGAGCATCTTGATGTCCGCGCGAACCACTCGTTGACTATTCAAAAAGTGGGGCAGGACAGTGCGGTCCTCCTAAAGAATGTAGCGCAGAACGCGACAGGTGGTCTGCCACTAAAGTCTGGTGCGAGAATGGCCATCTTTGGTACCGATGCTGGCCCTCGACCAGGCGGACCGAACTATGGACAACTCAACAACTATCCCGGAAACTCTACCAATAATGGAACGATAGCCCTCGGAGCAGGATCCGGTACCGCGCATTTCACATATCTGATTGATCCTCTTGCAGCCATCACGAATGCCGCTGCTGCACAAAAGTGGCAAATTTCCTCGGTCCTGAAGGACTATCCGGCAAATGTCACTTCCGATGCCGACGTGTTGAACGAGTTTGATGCTGCCATGCAAGGCGTCGATACCTGTCTGGTCTTTGTCAGTGCCTTTTCCGGTGAAGGGTATGACAGGAGCAATCTCAAGTTTGACAATCGCGGCGACCAGTTGATTCAGTATGTTGCCGGCCAGTGCAACAACACCATCGTCATCAGTCACATTGTCGGCGTGACGAACTTCGAGGTGCCACACAACAATAGCAATGTCACAGCCATTCTAAATGCTGGTCTGCCAGGGCAGGAATCAGGTGCGGCCTTGTTGCCATTGTTGACTGGAGCCGTCAGTCCTTCCGGTAAACTCGTCTACACCATCTTGCAGAACGACTCGGACTATATTCCGGTAAACTCGACGGTGTCTACCGATCCTCAGGCAGTATTCAACGAAGGTCTCTTGATTGACTACCGCGCGGCCGATGCGAAGAACCTCGCCGTCCGATACCCCTTTGGCTACGGTCTGTCATACACAACATTCAACTACTCCAACATTCAGATGAACAATGTCTCCGCCTTTGCGACCGCCAACAGGACACAGACAGTCATGTACGTCACGGCGAGCGTCACCAACACCGGCAACATGTCTGGTCAAGAAGTCTCGCAACTGTACCTCTCCTTCCCGAGCGGTCTCGGCGAACCACCGAAAGTCCTGCGTGGGTTCACCAAGACGTCCTTGAATGCGACGCAGTCCGCCAAGGTCATGTTCCCACTCCGCAAGAAGGACATTCAGATCTGGAACACGACCGCGAACAGTTGGCAGATTCCATCGGGACAATTCACCATTTCGGTTGGCGAATCGAGTCGTAATTTGCCTCTGAACACGACATTTGTCGTCTGATGACCATTCAATTCTGTCCTAGCCCACATCACCCAACACTGTAATACTTAATGTTTGCATTGCATCAGATTATCTCATAGCATCTGAATCTTGATGTTCTACCTTCGCCCTCATCTTCATCTTTGGTTGCTGGCCCTATGTCTGCGCAGAAGCAAGTCGATGGGGGATGTTCAGTAAGGTTTACAAAGCACCGGCACAAGTCAATGCATGGTCAAGCACACTTTGTACACGCCATAACTACAGTAGCTAGCATGTATAATCACAGTGTCCTAGGTAGTGTACTGATCTCTGGCCATATCTACCGAGGTAATCTGACGACGGCGTAGGTGCCACTCGTGTCTTAAATTTGCTTCGGGGCGTTATCTCCAACATGTCCCGCCAATACGAGTGCAGCTTGCAAATTGGCCTTCTCAGCAGTCTTGCAGTCTTGAAGATACTCCGCAGCACCAGCTGTGAGCATACAACCACGATATTGGCTCACTAGCGGAGCAGAAGAGTGATAGTACTCAGCATGGCATGAATGACACTTTTCAAGGTAGGAGGATCCGAGCGACGACGTATCTTGCTTTCCGCCGAGAACGCGGAGAAAGGCGGGGAATTGAGATTTCCTCGATAGCAATTGCATGCACGCGTTGTGCATGCGATTATCCTGCATTGGGGACAGATTAGCGAGCGAGCGAGTTGGTCGGCACAAATTGTCCAGAATCTCTTTCCGATATCATACAGGACAATTGATGGTCTTTCCAAAGTTGCTAAATCCATAATGCGGCCTAAGCTTCCACGAATCGGAATGGAGGCGTGACATTCTCAGAAAAGAAAACGTCCTTCAGAGCCACTTTTGTGCAGATGGCTTTCCGTCAGAATTCCTTGGCAAACTTTAAGGGCTTACCGGCTGGTCTTTGATACGCTCCACGGAGTTTCAGGACGGCGCCTAGGCTATAGGCTTTTCCTCAATCACAAGTTTATTGCACTGAATATACATGTTCAACACCGAGTTGCGACCACCAAGCATTTCGTGTCGGAACTTGTAGTCTTTAGTCACGACCGATGACTATCAGGAGGATATATAATGTTCGCCGTTGCGCATTTGTAGCGTACAGAGCAATCGCAAGCTAGAAAACTCTACATGCACTCGAAGAAATCCCTCTACGCGTCACATGCAAGTGGCCATAACAAGCTTGCTGTGGCGACGACAGCTGTCAATGCTCGGCTCAGAGAACCTCGGAATAGACTGACTAAGGGTGCGCCGCCGGAATCCCATTATAGGAAGGCAAGACGCAGCAGTTCAAGCATTCCGCCAGTCGAGTATATGTATATACACGGCCACAATTCACTTTGACTATTTTGCAGAATTCTCTGGCGGCGAGGTATCACGAGGAGGCAATACACAGATGCTGAATTCTTGCTGTCTCGCTATTCTACTAGGGTCGGTTTTGGGTCTCAACATTGGTGTCCCGACGGTCCCCTCCTATCTTTCTTCCTCTACTTCTTCCTCTCCGCCATCAATTTCTTTCTTTCGCCAGGTTTCGTCACTGAATGCTTCGATACCTGCCGGATTTTCGACCAGTTCGATCAGTCCTGTTGCGCAGTCAGCCGCTGTAGGCACGCCTCCGCTGCAGGTGATTACAGTTTATCAAACGGTAGAGCTCACAGTCACCAAGCTCGTCGATTACTGTGCTTGTCCATCGATAGCTCCTCTGCCCTCGGGACAACTCAATGGCGCGAGTCAGACTGGGATTCCCACTGCCCAGGCCACAATTGCACAAGGCAACAACAATCAGGCTAGTGAGGGGAGCGAAGTAAGTATACAACATGAGGGGAATGGTGTATCAGATGCAGCTGCTGGTGCCAATATGTCCGGACCTCTCGTGAACACGGCGAGCACTTATACCGTGACCTCAACTGTGTCCAAAACTCTGCCTGCGTCGACTTTCACCACGACATTTACAAACTCTGCAGGCTCAGTCTTCGTACAGACGCTTACGACGAGATCAACTACAACAGAATTGCAAACGACCGTTGTCACACAGGCTGCGGCTATAGCGACATCAATGACAGCCAGTCAGAGTGATACTGCTCCGTCCTCAACAATCCAGCCCGTATATCAAAACACTTCCATGTCGGGCAATGCAGCACTTGGATCTCCCACGTTGGTGC
Source organism: Taphrina pruni (assembly GCA_005281585.1). Taxonomy (NCBI): domain Eukaryota; kingdom Fungi; phylum Ascomycota; class Taphrinomycetes; order Taphrinales; family Taphrinaceae; genus Taphrina; species Taphrina pruni. The sequence continues at coordinate 16,643 of RHGH01000026.1, read as the reverse complement.
AGCCTAGCGTCTCAGTCGTAACTCTAACAACATCGCGAGCAGCCTCCTCTGGCTCTGGAGGTGCTGCGGTCGACGGACAAGGTTTTGGTGAGCCCACATCGACGTCCTTATTCAGCATTATTGCTTTCTCTAGTACTTCCATTGATCCGTCGGAAATGTCAAGTGCCGTGTCAGGAACCGTGTACCCGGCTAGCGTTACGACCGATTCCTCCACAGAGTCAAGTTCAACACAGGAAGCTACAACCACAAGTGAATCGAGCACGTACAACCTGTCTGCGACCGCGCCGTCTACGGAGCGTGAGTCGACCTCGACGGAAGCCTCACCCGAACCGTCCTCGACTATTTTTTCGGTCCTGAGCACTTTCTCGTTTTCTACGGCTTGGTCGGCCTTCAACACTCCTCTCACATCATCAGTGGAATCTGAGTCAAGTTCGACATTGTACACATCAACAGTCGCGTCCGCTGGCAGCTCGCAGACTTTTATTGACACCACTGCGACATCGACATCCACAACTTCTGTGGACATGACTTCTACGACATATTCTCCCATAACTATTATTTCGTCCTCATCTTCAACCGCAGCTACCAGTCTGATTAGTCCAGTAACAACGACCACGGCTACTAGTAGCAACGCCGCATCAGTGACCACTTCAGCAGTCCTAACTACTCTTGCGTCGTCAGTAGAGTATGAGTCAAGTTCGACGTCCGATGTACCCACGTTTGCCTCGTCTATAGACAGCTCGCTGAGTCTCATTGATATCGGTACACTCTCGACATCCACGACATCCATGGAGATGACTTCTATGACGGATTCTTCCATATTCCTCACCTTGTCCCCATCATCAGCCGCAGCTACAGATCTGACTAGTTCGACCTCCGAATCAACAATTACGACATCGATGACTAGCAGCGACGCTGCATTAGCGACTCCTAGTGTCCCGATCGTCATCGATTTAGTTCAAAACGGTGGTTTCGAGGACGAAGATGCTAGTGGCGGGTACACTGCTCCTTGGTCATTCACAACTACGAAAGGGACTGTGCGAAGTAGCACAAACGTCGATTTTCATTCGAATAGCGGAACACACTATGCCATTCTTACTGGTTACTTAAGCCAATCAGTCGCCCTGCAACAGACGTTGACGAGTTTGCTGCCTGGGACGGAGTACGTATTGCAGTACTTCTATAAGCAGTTCGTCATCCTTGGTGCCTCCCATTGCACGTTCGCGGTGCTTCTGGATACCGTCGTGATAGACACCGTGCCATCGGAGAATACCCAGCAGGCGATTTATACCTCAAAATCGGTGTCCGTCCGTGCCACAGCTGCATCACAGGTACTGCAGTTCGTACTCACTTGCCCTAATACTGGTGGTGGTACTCGGGATTACCTTCTCGACGACATCTCATTCACTACGACCGTCTAGCGTGGTTCGTACCATGGTCGTGCTAATCATCGCGTGCTTTCAAATGTGTCTATTCATCTCGATCGTCTTGCGCACTCACAACGGCTCACACGACAGGCATAGTCTTGCACTTGTAGGACGCTATGTGCTCAATTCATGTACAGTGTACCGTACAGCTGCAGGCAAAGTTTGATTCTGCGATATGCGATATTAGATGATACCACAGGGCAACTTCAAGTACTTGCAATACTTGTAATCTTTCTTACATTGTTGCCGGTACGACGAGAGTCCCAGCAAGGGACTTTCTTTCTATGTATATATAGACACATCTAAACCTGTACATATATCATGTGCACTTGTTCTAGAATTTTGTGTATTGCCTATGGTACTCGTGTTCATCGCCTCACAGATTGCCAGGACACTTTTTGCTTGGACTATCTTTATTTGCGACATCAGCAGTATAAAGTTCTGGTCACAAAGTGCGGGATCACCAATTGACCGAGACGTTGAATTATTCAGACCATGTCTGATTAAGGCTCGCTAATGCTCCAGCTGCTAAATCCATATGCATATACATGATGGGATTGCTAACAGTATGATTATTGTTCTCGACAAGGCAAATTTCCGACATTGACATGCGATGGCGCATTTGTCGGCCGTAGAGCCCGGTTCTGGCTGTCTTTCCACCATCGCGAAACCTGTCAGGCCTGATGGCTTGCGATCGCATTCCACATCATGCAGCAGCAGTTGCGGCCCTGGAAAGATGTCACGAATTGTGTTGGTATTGCTCTTCTTCATGGTACGGAATCCTTGTTGTCAGGACTATTCACTACTGACTATATGATAGTGCGCAGTACACCGTGTATTTGTGCGTGCTCGGACACACCTCAATGCATATTCGTGGATGGTCAAGCTTTTTCGACCTGATGGTATGCACGGCATAGACAATTCCATGTATGGGATGGACGATAAATCTGTTCAAGGCAACCAAGCGATTATTGGATCTCAAAGCTGTTTAATGACAGCCGCGGACAAGCGAGCAATTTCGTGGGAATCCGTGCCGTAGCGAGAGATTGCACGGATCGCATGTCACCGCTCATCCAATCCTCGTTCACCGACATCTTTCCCCAAGTGCAATCGGCGAGGATGATTCGGCAAAACGTCAATTGCAAGTTATGGAGAATTTTTCAAAATCGTGCCGAGGGCGTCGCCCCTCAGGTTCAAGCCACTTCTGTGCAGATGGCTGACCGGTTGAATTCATCTTCTAAGACTTTCAAGGCTTTGCGAAGGTATACGATAGGTCGCGAGGAAGCGACGCATATGCTACTGTCGGGAAAAATGTAATCTCCGGTCAATCATTCTTTAGAGGCTGTTTCGTTGGCGAAGCTTGGACATCTTTCTTTCAGCCTTCGTCAAGTCCGACTCTGCCTGAACTGTATAGGACGATAACACTGGATTCCTGACATGACCGTGATGATGCAGACCTGACGAATTTGCTGGAGCCATGGCGAACGCAGCATCAGAACGTCGTTCATGGCACAGTAAGCTTCTTCATAGGACTCCAAGGCTGTAGGATATCGCACACTACCTCATTGTCTCATTCTCCATAGCTTCTGCGGACATGTCAGCTATGGAGGCAGCTATGAAGGCAGCTATGAAGGCGCAGAGAGGCGTCAGCTGTGGTGAACGCCATCCAAGCAAGAGCAAATGGCAGATCAAGCAGTTGATATGGAACGGATGTGCGGTGAACTTCTGGCAGGTATTTATTATGCTTGCTGTCGTCCGCTGCTTCGAGAAACTTTTGCTCAAGAAGTACAAGACGTAGTAGCCGGTCATGATGTTGACCCTCCATTACTGGGTCGCTCTATTGGGACCAGTGTCGAGTCTCACAATCGGTGCCCTCTCATCCTCTTCCTCATCTTCTTCCTCCTCTTATCGCTCGAGCGTCAGTTCACGAAATGCCTCGGTATCTTCGACAGTCACGGCAAGATCGACGGTGCCTGTCGTACCGACATCTAATGTGGTCGTACCCATGCTTCAAGTCAGCACGGTGTATCGTACAGTCGAGCTCACAGTCACAAAACTCGTCGACTACTGTGCCTGCCCGTCATCAAAACCTGCTGCAGCTGCAGCAGGTCAAGCCAATGTTGCACCACAAAATGGAGCAATTGCAGCAGGTTCTCCAGCAGCAGTGCAAGCAGTAGGGAACAATCAAGTCAGTGGTGCTTCCAACGGTGCACAGCCGCAATCTGGATCGTCTGGTGCCGTAGCCAATGCTAATGCAGGCACCGGAGTGAATGGCAACGGACGTGTCACAACCTCTGTCTACACGACGGTCTTCACTGTCTATCAAGCTGTGCCAGCGTCGACCTATATTACAACGTTCACAAACCCAGCTGGCTCGAGAGTAGTACAGACTTCCACGACAATATCCACTATAACTCAGCTGGTTACTTCGACAGTAACACAAATCGTTACTCAAACGTCAGTCGTTACAGCCGCAGCTGATCAGGCAGCAGTTAGTGCGAGTTCCACTCTTCGACCCATTTACAGCAATTCTACGATGTCTACAAGCAGTCAATCATCACCGAATGACATCGCGCCGTTTACCGTTCCAACTTCATCGACAATCTTGCCCAATGGAGGCGCAGGAGTAGGTGGACAGCAGCTCAGTACTTCTACCACATCGACATCCTCAGAAAGTTCCATGCTTATCGCTCCGACCAGCACATCACAGGCAAGTTCGACATCTGTTGTAATTGTTCTCTCCTCAGCACAATCACAGTCTTTCGTGTCTGATGGTGCGACGTCGTCCTCGACTGACTCGTCCTCACTACCAACAGTGATTGTTCTGAGCTCGACGAGCGAGTCATTGAACGCTCAGTTTAGCGAGACCCCATCTGGAAGTGACACATTCATGTCAAGTCTTTCATACTCAACGACTTCGTCAGTCGAATTCAAGCCAACATCGACGCTCGAATCGACATCGACTACGACATCGCAGAGCCAATTCTTTAGTGAATCAGACACGTCCAGTGCAGTGACATCCACATCAAGCCTTGAGACAACCAGCTCCTCTTCAGTGTTCAGTATGTCAGATCTGCCGTCCTCGACGTCTTCGGCAACATCTGAATCGAGCTCAACATCAGAATCAATCATTGCGATAGACAGCAGCTCGACAAGTAGTTCGAGCTCATTGGACGTGACATCAACGACGATGAGCTCTGACACAACTTCTATGACGATGGATAGTACTTCGGCAATCACCACTTCATCGTCTAGTCTCCTTGAATCGTCAAGCACAACATCAACGACTACCAGCAGTGTAGTCTCTGCCTGTCGAGCTACCGGGACATTCGCAACATTTACTGACGGCTCGCGATTCGATCTGCAGGACTTCCAAGGTCAGATACTGGCCAATGACGAAGGCGATAGCAGCAGCTTCTTCATCAATCCGGCAAACAACCTCGTGGTGAACAGTGGGGATCCTTATGGTGTCGGAGCGCAGTGTTACGGCATCAGCGGTCCTGGCACGTTCTCCGTGGTAGATTGTAATACTTGCGACTCAGTGTCGACCAACAATCCTGTCAACTACTGCTTGCAGCTATCTACCGAAAATACCTTGGTATTGTCGCCGGAAACCCCATACAATGTCTATATCGACCAGGTCAACTCCGACTTTTCTGGCTTGGTGGGACGCAACGCGGCACCAGCTGCTTATACTTTCATCTTTACTCAGGCATCTGACTCTTGTCCAGCGCCTGTTCCGTCCACACCTACGACACCTGTAATCACGGTGACTCAAGTGGTACAAAATGGCGGGTTTGAGACCGATGACGGCAGCGGTACATATACTTCCCCTTGGACACGTGGGCCCAACAGCTATGTGGAAAGCAACACAAACAATGCCTGGCAAGCAAGGAGTGGTACACACTTTGCCGTGATGTATACGTATGATGGGCCCGCGAGTTTCACCCAGACACTGCAGAATCTGCTTCCTGGCAACAGCTATATGCTGCAATACTCGTATCAAGTTCAGTGGACCGCGAACGATCAGGGCTGTACGTTTCAGGTTCTCTTGGGGAACGATGTGGTGGATACCCTGGATACAACAAGTCTTGGGCCAATGCCTACTCAATACAACACGAGGAGCATTCCCGTGAGTCCTACCGCCGCATCTCAAACGCTGCAATTCCTGGGAAATTGCGATTCTTCGAATGAGTACGATCTGTGCCTGGACGACATCTCGCTTACTTTGAGTACCTCGTAAGTTTATGCTATGGGGTTCGATCCATTCTTGTAAGCCGATACATAGATTTTATACTTTCTTGTCTAAAAATTGATCATTTGACATATATATATAGATATGAAACTGCGCAAACATGATCTTTTTGTTCATTGTAGAATCTGACGAAAAGACAGATTCTTTAATACAATTGACGAACGACGACCGTTTCCCGGCAGCACTGTCTCGTCAAAGTTGACGCTGGTGGTGTCCTTTTGGGTATAGGAGTGCTCGTAGCATTTCAACGGCCTGCCGATGTCTCCATCGCCAAACTTACAACTGGGCTCAACAAATGTTCCACGCAGTGTTGAGGACTACTTGAAGCCAATCAGACGACCTTTGCCTGCATACATATTCAGCTGCAAAGACAGATTACAATTCTCAATATTAGGTCCGATAAAAGGTCCTAGCGATGCATGTCTTTCGACGAGGGCGGCCGTATGCTTGATTCATGACAAAGGTGGTCCCTTGCGTAGTCTAGTTGTGATTCCCAAGCTCAATTGCCGTGTATAATATTTTGGACACATGCCATAGCGAAACAGTTTTGTACGTGACAAATCTCAATATCTATCAAACTGCCACTCCCGGGCACATCGTTAGTCATGGTTCGCATACGACTTTTGTACCACATCGAGTCGACTTGTGTCAAAATCTTTTAATTCTCGAGATTTCCAGAACTTGCTCTGCTATTGCTTGCACAGATTTCGTGTCCATGTGTTTCTAAGCTTCTTCATGGTTAGTGGCAGACGTTCAGATTAATTTCCTTGTAACGAATTGAATGCAACACATTCATTTGGAATATTGGTCGAGCTTGGTGTATACACGGCTTGCGCAATACACAATATTCATTTTCGAGGTTCATGCGTGCTTGGTATAGCATTAGAATAGTCTATTGCATACTTGGTCCGAATTTCTAAAAGAACAAATGATACACTAACTTACGTTGAAAACCAAAGCGTTGGAACGGATCGAATCGCTTCGTGAGGCTTTGAAAACATAGGAGCCAGGCTGCGTGAATTGGTATGAGAATGTACTGCTGGTACTGTCGATTGTACTTGATGTGCCATCCGGCATATTGATTGTGAATGTGGCCGAGAGGGCTGTACCGGACTGCGTATCCGTGACATCTATTTGCACAGTCTCAGAAACCATATAACCGGCTGTTCCCTTGATCGTTGTCTCGACGGACGACGGGCTCATGGGTGCTGTGATGGCCAAAAAGTAATACTTATTGAAAGCATCGAACGCCCATAGAGTCTCGTCTGTGGCTGATAGTACGACCTCACAACCGTTTGCGGTTGCCCATTGTCCATTGATAATGAGTCCCCAGATTTGTTCATCTCCCTGCTGAGTCTTGATTTGTGTGATGTAGTAATCTTGGGCCTGATCAATATAACTTCCATCCACCGGGAAATTCTTGCATTGACCAGCGTCTACGATCTGCACTGTAGGAGTCAGTCCCGGACTCGAATTTGCTCCATTATTGGTGCCATCACACAGATGGGTGCCTCCGCTGGGCAGTGTGATGGTCGTTCCGAAGCCAGTGACATAACCCTCGAAGACTGTCCCATCTGCATCACTGCCCTCGACACGTAAGAACGATGTTGTGGTCTGCCCTTGAGGACCTTCGCCCAAGGATGGACAAGACACGGCGTCGGCATTAGGAATTGGAGAGAACGTGACAGGAGGTGTAGATGTTGAAGCTGAGAGTGTGGACGAAGTCGAAGACGTAAGAAGTGAGGTAGATGAGGAACTTGTTAATTCTGGCGCATCCGAAGTGGATGTGGGAACGAAAGTGGCATACTCACTCGAGGTGGATTGGCTGTACAAGTCCGACGAAAGACTTGTCATCTCTGTGCTTGAGGAAGAACTCGTAGATTCCTGGACATCACTGGAAGACGTGGTGGTTAGCAAATTCGTTTCGGACGATGTCATATCTGTAGATAGCGATGACACAGTAGCAGCCGGCTCCGAAGTTGCATCAGAGGTTGTTGTCGTCATTGTAAGCAGATTGATGAAGGAGCTCGACGTGCTTTGAGTGCTTTGAGACTCTGTCTCAGAGGAGAAAGCATAAGATCGACTTGATGCAGTGCTGAGACTCATCTGACTCGAGGTGGAGGTTGAAACGGTATCGGCAGAAGTTATATATACGCTGGACGGATTCAGACCACTGCTGCTTTCGCTACTACTCGCGCTGCTGACAGGCATGATCATCGAAGACCGACTCAATGCACCCAGGTTAGCGCCCCCATCGGAACTGACTGAGCTTGTTGGAGAATACTGCGGCAGCGAAACCTCTGACGAGTAGGACAACCCTGTCATTGAGCTTGTGCTGTTCCCGTATGGCGCGGGCGGCAGGCTAGTCATGGCAGCCGAGTCTTTGTTGCCAGATTGTTGTGTGGTAATAGTTGTTGTTTGGGTTAGTGTGGTAGTCACCGGAGTCTGCACTGTGGTCGTCTGCCTGATCGTACCATACATTGATGACACAACTGTATCCTGGAAAATGATAGTGGTGTATGTATATATGACGATGACTTGGTTCGAATTATAAGTGGTGTAAAACACTATGGCCGCACCGGAATTTGGATATGCAGCGCTGATTGCATTATTTATGGCCACTGCGTTTGCTTGTGCAGCTGAAGCACCAGCTGATCCGCCTGGAGTGATAATTACGGGCGTGGTGCCTTGGCCTGCATTCATGCCTATACTATTCTGAGGAGATCCTCCATTTGGCTTGCCGGGAGCAACTACTTGGCCAGTGCCTGGAGGACAGACACATTGATCGCCGTACTTGATCACGTTCGTCGTTGCAGTCAATATACTAGTCCGGTAGACAGTGACTACTGCCGGGCCGGCATAATTCGAGAGAATGTTGGCGGCAGAAACAAGCACACTACCTGTCACACCAAGTGTGAGATGGTACCAGAACATGATTGCTCCAAAGTGCTGCACCGCGATGGTTCCGAGTCTGAGTACCAAACATGTCTAGGGCAGGCAAGATATATATCATGGTTATCCAACGCCATCTCGTCCTATGCCGTCCTCAAGCCCGCCGCACGAAGCCCTTAGCATTGATCGACTACATAAGGAAAGAATGGCACGAGACTACGCGGCTTAGCAAGACTTCCCATAGGCGGAGGTTAGTCTTCCCCGCTGTAAAAGGGGCAAGACGTCGAATCTCAGCTTCAATTGATGCTTTGAGCATATGAATATGCGGCAAGGCAGCGGCTCAAATGTGTAGATATGCGGGTGCTTTCATTTGTTTTGCTGGCGTTTGACCAATTGGACGGCGACGAGCGACATATTTTGCTTCAGTGCTGACCCCTTGAAAAGCTTGTAGGCGGGCCACGGGATGAGTGACACGGCACAGCAACTACCTCCTCGGGGCTAGGCCGCCAAATATGTGCCGCAAGGTATTTCAGGGTTGGGGTTGTGGTTCTAAGCTTCGTGGCTCGGAGATATAAGCGAGCGCCACAACTTGTGCAAACCCGTTTTGTTTACCTTTCCCAAAGTGGCTCTCGTGCTTGCAATTGCTAAACTGATTCACTGTGAATTGAACAGGTACGATTGAGTTCTCTGACCACTAATAAATTGAAAAGTCTGCGTGATCACCTCGAATCAGCGTCATCCTACCTTTCTTTTACTGTAGTTTTTCTACACAAGAAGCTGTCAGTGACTAAGCACGTAAACTCTCTAGAATGACCTGATCTAGAACACCTAGAATAGCAATTCAGTGAATGCGCAATGTAGTGACACGGATACCATAATTGACGGGAAGCTATCTACTAGCCGAAGGTGAAGTAGCTTTTATCTAGATTTGCCCATGTTGTACCTCAACATCTCTGACTAGTCCTCGCAATGAAGTGGCCAAGATCAATCAAAAGTGACCAGCAATTGGAAGAATATTCTGTCCAATCGGAATATTATCCATTTTGATATGATATCCTCTATTTGCAATCGACTACAACGAAACACACCACGACACGTCTTCTACTGTACGCTCAGGCCGGGTTGCGCGTGTGTGATTGCAAACACCCTCGATTTATGTGCTGGAATCACGTAAATAAATAGAAAGCGATAAGGTAAAGATCCTGCACACAGTGGATATGATTGCAAGGCTTGACTGCCTTAGCGAGCCCCAACGTCGACCTAATCACAACTGACATGCCCTTCCTCCCTATGAATGCTATGATAGTGCTCGCTCGAGTCTTGCAGGAGACAGTCGCTCAACGGATCACGATGCATCCTACGGGTGATTGTATGCCTCGATTCCTGCCGCGCAAATCTACCGTTTGATTCGTCTCGCCAGTTTGGGTTTCAGCAGTTTGGACCGCACAAGTACAAGCACGTGAGTTCATCTAGCGTAAACAATTGATGTTGAAGTCGACGTCATGCGCAGGAACAGATTTGCGACGAGATCTTGACTACAGATGGCTACAAGTCGTTGGTTTCTTGCTTGTAACCCCATGATATGATCTGTTGCGTGACTTGATCGTATGAACTCGTTAGCTGTGCGCTTGCGGTCAGTATACATATCTGTTGATATTGCCCGGTCTCGATTTAACGACTCATTGCTGGTCTTGTGTGCGCAGCTGAACACCAGCTGTAATCAGTCAGCGTGAGGAAAAGTGTTTGCTGCTATTATCGTTGTTGTTTATGGCACAATCGTCACGAATAAAATGAAGTGCTGATCAATTCTTTGTGTAGTCTACTACAAATACAGGCTTGTGCTCAGTGCTTCCGAAAGTCTTATAAAATTGCCATACAAGCTATCTTGGTGTGACACTAATCCGTTGGACCGGATGGCTTTAACTACCTCTGCCAAGCTTTATTTGCCAAGCAAAGACATCGAGAATTTTAACAAGCTTCTGCTCGCAGATGGCGTCAGACTATGCAAAAAAGACCTACTGACCCTTTGGGCACTAAAGGACGCTGTGCCACAAGTCATACAAACGACATCATTTCTAGGAGTTGCAAATGATCATCGCGGCTGGCTACACGTTCTGCGAGAACACGAGAAAGCTTTCGCAAAATTTGACTTAGACTCGCCGTATCGAGCCATGTCAGATACAATCTGTGGGCAACATACCACGCACAGCGGTAGACAACAAGGGGTCCTTTCAATCGTACACGGTGACTCTGGCGAGCAAGTGTTCGTTTTTGCGCTTCACAGAAAATGGTTTCCTAGTCACGGCCTACCCTATGGGGATGAGAAGTCTCAAGAGGGTTCTTGACGTCAAGGCAATTCTGCTTGAGCTACTAAAGAGCATGCATTCTCGATACAGATCAAAGGAGCAGATTGAAAATAAACTCAAAAAAAGCTCGGCACTGGAAAAATACGCACAAGGCTCTGAGCAGCCCAGTGATGCAAGGACAAGGACGTTGCAAGTCTATGTGACTTACAGCGTGTCTTGCTATTTACATCTCTCTTCTCCGGGAGAGAGTGAGTATGAGCTGGGCGATCATCGATTTTTCTCCGACCGAGGACTGCTCCCAGTTCATTTGATTGAGCGTTTTGACGCCTTTGATCAAGCCCTGTATGAGGCCTACGAGGAGGCTAAAAGCATACCTGTGGTTCTTGCGCGCCGGGCGCACAAATCTTTATGGGCGCTAGATTTGGCATACGGTTCCCAGTCTGTCTTAGAAGGCGCTCACGTCCCTTGTGAAGGCTATGGAGAGTTTGACCCCAGCCTCAGTCGGGATCGCCACTATTTTCGAGCTACTGGACAAAATTTGAGACTTGCAAATGCGTCGTGATACAAGATTATTTGGAGAAGTTTGCCGAGCGACTCGAGCTCGAGTACTCACAAGCACTGTCAAGCTCTCATACAGGCGGGGACTCGTCTCCCAGAAAGTCAGCTCCTGGCGGATCCTTCCCCATCAAATCAGTCAAGACCAAATGAGCCTGTTGCATGTTGAGTAAGGAGACTGGGCTTTTGCGATGATATCCTCCATGATATCACTGACTCATGGGCATTGCTGGACCGCGATCCTGCGATCAAATCCTGAATTATTCTGCGAAATCAATGTAAGACGATCGACTAGGCCTACTGGCATATTGATGTGCTTACTCTGTGCAAGGCAGCTCCACTATAGCACGATATTCTGCACAGAGTAAGCACATCGATATGCCAGTAGGCCTAGTCAATTCGACAGGAATCTATCAACTAGCCTGAGATTGAGGTGGCCATGTGTGTAACTGATTCTGAAGTACGACCATTTGTATGTGCAGTCAAAGCTCTCTCTTAAGCTTCAAGACGTCAATCATATCTCAATTACGGAATTAATCCTGTTTCAACTGCTTACGCACGTGCAGATCAAGTGCTCTCGCGATATATCGACAATCATGATCGCATCGCTCACTCTTTTCTCATATATCACAAGTCATCACAACGGACACACATCTCTGTTCGATCACAAGGGCACGGCGCGCATCACAGATAGTTCGGTAATTATATACGACTTTTACGCCCCACTACCACTCACGAGTCTGTTTCGCGCGAGGCCGGTGACTCATCGAACCTATCACACCTCATCTCTATTATTCACCACACCAATAAACTTTGAAAGCTGATCTAAGTTATGGATGAAGGATCGCATCGTGCACATATTGATGTCTGTATGTGACAGCGAAACATACTTGCGGCATAATAGGCGACGCTGCTCGACGCTATCGAGCAGCAGCGACCTAGGTCGTTCTGTATGTTGTGCAAGACCGCATTTGTTAATTGAATCTCTAGCTGCTGTTGAGCGCCACCGCAATGAAGCTATCGATTCTTTCGATGCGATGAATTTGAGGACCGAGCTGCTTCGCTCTATTCATGTATACGGATTCGAAGGGCCGACTGCCTTCCAGCAGCGTGCCATCATGCCGATTATCCAGGGTGAGTACTAATATTTGGGCAAAATGACAACCATTATGCTAGATTCGAGCTGACAAATTTGATAGGCCACGACGTTGTTGTGCAGGCGCATTTATGTACTGGAAAGACTTCTGGCGGTGTTATCTCCATACTTCAGAAGATCGACCCTACCATCAAGGCATGCCAAGCCATGATACTTGCTTCAAGTCGTGAGCTTGCACAACAATCACAGAAACTCGTTCTTGACCTCGGTAAATCTCTGAACATCAGCTGCCACGCCTGCTTTGGTCGCAACAGCGTGGAAGATGATATCAAGGCTCTTCAAGACATGCCACAATTGGTTGTCGGCACTCCTGGTCGGATTGTCAAGTTGATACAGGACCGTGCTCTTTGTACTGACAACATTGAGATCGTTATGCTCGATGGCATTAATGACATGCTGTCTCGCGGCTTCACTGAGGACATCCATAATATCGTTCAGCGTCTTTTTGGTAGCACGCAAATCATTCTATCGTGCACAACCATACCTCAGGACGTACAGGAGATGATCAGCAAGTTCATGCGCGACCCAGTCAGTATCCTTCTTGATAAAGACAAGCCTATGCTCGAAGGGCTCAAGCAGTACTATGTGACCTTCAAAAACGAGGACTCGAAGATCGAGGCCCTCTCTGATCTTTGTCAGACTATCACCGACACATCCGCAATCATCTTCTGTAATACTCGTGCAAAGGTTGACTGGCTCACTGCCGAGCTCACAGCGCGCAATTTCACTGTTTCGGGTGTGCATGGTGACATGCATTCGGACAAACGCTATGCCATTATGCAGGAATTTCAATCTGGCCTCTTACACATTCTGATTGCCACAAACTTGCTTGCACGCGGCATTGACGTTGAGCAGATGTCTATCGTCATCAACTACGATCTTCCTGTCAAAGTGGAAGACTACATACACCGATTTGGTTCTGGGGATCGAGTCGTCCGCAAGATCGTCGCTCTGAATCTGGTCACTACCAGCGACATGCCATTAATGCGTCAGATTGAGAACTTTTATGGCGCTCAAATCGAGGAATTGCCCATGAATGTAACTGGTAAGTGCTAACTCAGCTTTCACTTGACAGCATCGGCGTGACTAATTCGCTATCCAGACCTCATCTGATTGTATGCTCTTTCGCCTGCTATTCCCTTCTGTCAAAATCCCAAGCTTGTTGGCTTGAATCAAAGTTGTTCTGCGGCAAGGTACCCCATGTATCAGTTTCTTCTATTCATCATATCAATGACCGGAAGGCCAACCACGAAATCATCCCGTGTTATTAGACATAGCTTTTAAGCGTCATACATATGCATAGACAAGGCAGACTGGCTACAACACGACCCACCAAGAATACACATGCTCGTTGGAAGATGAATGCTCTTCAGGCATATTTATCTCGGTACGAGAACTATGTCAGTTCACACAATTCTTAGCTCAGTTGCAGTGCTAGTCGTGAAAGTCTAAATCTTGGTTGCCTAGCGCTTTTGTACATTTTTCAGTCACGCTTATTTCATGTACGGTCATAACACCAGGAAACTTTGGAGTTTTCTCACTTGTCATTGTATGGACGGCGAGGGTCAAACAAATTCTTGCTGTAGCATTTTGCAGTGAGTCCTTGAAAGCGGACTGTGAGGACGTCTGCAATAGCCAGAGATGGAGCAGGAGTCCTGATTGGTTGCAGTGCTGTGATGTTTCAAACCCAGCATGACAACTTTCTTGCCGCAGACCTCGGACCCATTGACTCGCGACACTATAAGACACTTATCTGTTTGTCTGTGCATCTATGAGAATTTTGTATCACACGCGTCCCCGCTAGGCAAAAGATCGTTGGTCTTGGTATTGGTCACTCATAAGCAGTATATAGAAGTCAAAGTATATATCGTTCGTTCTGGCATGCGTGTATAAGCCAAGGCCGCATGCCAACTTGCGGCAAGTGGAGTGGCGTTTGCGGCATTACGCTACCTTAGCTACCCACATTGATATGCAAATCTTGAGAGTCCATCCACGGATTGTAACACCTGCCGCTGGCAGATAGGATTGTTCTAGTCCTAGTCACCATTTACACAAAGTATATGTCACCACGCATTGCGGCTAGCAGAGTTAGGTCTCGTACTCTAACCATGATTGATCACTATAAACCCTAGCGGCGTTGCAACAAATGAGGATTTTCCCAGCTGCAAAGAGACAGCATACAATTGTCTTTTTGACGGTTCTTATACTTCCGACGAGCGCAACACTGACTTGCATAAAATTGGCAAAGAACGATACAGCATGATTGCAATGTTGGCCGTCATGCGTGGATATGGTACACCTTAAATTTAAGAATTGCCACACAGTCCTCCAGGGCTTGCCGCAAAAGCCCTCGCCGCAAAATTGTGCCCCGGGGCTTGTTTTCATACGGTAATCATAAACTCTACAAAAAGACGCCTCCCCTGTCCTATTCACGCAGACGTGTCCAACAGAGCAATATCCATGTGCTCACAGCACAGCACTATCCTTAAGCAACGTCTGTCTGGGATCGACATCACGCAGTCAGAACTAGATACATATCTATTGTGATACATCGGATTCAACCATACAGATCAACAGCGAAGCAGAGTACCGAGGTCTTAAAAACAAATCAATCGTGGATATTGGTTGTCAATTGCACCAGTACCTGCCCAACAATGCATCAAATTGGCCATTCGAGATCTATCAAGCTGTATCGCGTGGGGCGTCCAATGCTAATTGACATGACTGGCAATCTCTGAGCCCGGTGCTCTTTTTATCTATGCTGGGACCAGATATATACCTCGCTTACCCCATTCTGATGGTTCTTGAAGCATCTCTCTATGCACTCCTGTGCTGGAGAAGGATCAATAGAGGTGTGATCGAAGCATATTGGCAGTATTTACTCCAATGGCAGCCGTTGTCAAGCTTATTACCGCTGTATCATTGACCGCAGCCAGCGTTGTGCCCATTAATAATGCTTCCTTATCGGCGTTGGCGTCTACAAACGTGGTCACTAGTCACGTTTCATACGCAAACACAACTCTAACAAGTATTCAAAGTGGTACAGAAAGAGCTTCTGTAATTCCAATGTTCACATCCGTACCACTGCAAACCTCAAATGCAATAATTGCTCCAACGTCAATACACGATTACTATGCACCCCAAGTCTTCGGTACAATAGTTTCAGTCGTTGACAACGTCGCTGTTGTTGGCAATGTACCAGTGACTGAGGCTAGTGTGGCACTTGCGACACCAATTTGCACGACATATTCAGCGGTGTTCACCTCACTTACTGTCAATTCCATAACATTTGTATGTAATGGCGCCAAAGTTGTCTCTACTATGTCAATGTCAGTATCGATTGCGATATCGACCCCAATCACTATTCAAGAGATACCTGTAAAAAGCTCTGAGAGTGAGTCTCTGTCAAAATATTGACCATGCTTAGGTAGCGGTGTGGTCGGGTAAATACACCTGCCAGTCATAACCACCACTTATGCATATTCTACGAGCTATACAAGCATACCAGCATGTGTGTACACAACCAGAGAACACTAACTATGGTATTGGCACGATCGTCACTATCTATTGGCAATCAATTGAGGCTCAGCGGCAATCACTGATCTTACCGTCTACAACGTCGGTAATCGCTTGTCATACCGCTTACATTATCTGGACTCGATCCATAGTGTACTGGCAAGATCTGACAGGGCGGCTTACGCACACATGACTAGGACCTGCGCAAATCAGCTTCAAGTGTACAGGAATAGCGCGAGAACATTCTGTCAACAACAGGCTATGCGCGAATCATACAACAGCGCTTCTATAAGTGTCTACAACACGACTCAGACGTGGTTAAGGCTCAATCAGATGACCTAGCATGCACGAATCAGGGCACAGCAGCACAGACATGCGTATACACATGACTCATTTGCGTCGTGTTTGCATATGCGATCAAGACTGGAGAAAGTATGCGTTTCTCAAGGATAAAAGAACCCCAAATCCTGTCGTTATCATAACTTTTAGATCATCAACCTCAGTTAGCAAATAGTCTTAACAAGCTATTACTACAC